>JAHDVE020011883.1:0-54882 GCA_022606495.2 Halesus radiatus
AGCCCAATTTTAAACATGTTTCCTATGAATCTTCCCTAATCTATCAATTATTATTCCACATCTGTTTAATTATTATTATGTAACCGAGTAGTCTATTTTCCATTATGAATGACCGTTCAATTAATGCATTATAGGAATAACCCGCTTTAATGACATTATATTTATATAAGGATGTCTCCCTCTTACACATAATGTTTTTCTATTGTTGTCTTCCTCCAATATTTTGTTTTGTCTCTCTTTTGTAATATATCTATTTCATTCTATTGTATTTTGTACCTATATATAACCGATAACTCTGTATTAGAATTTAGTTATTATATTTACCCTGATGAAGCATGAGTTAGCGAAACCGGTTGGTGAAAATAAAATATATTTGTGGTTTATAACAATGTGTTTCATTTACTTAATACAATGTCAAACCACAAAGTGATTGCTTCTTATGACAATACAAAATAACTTTGTGGAGTCATATTTGATATCCTCCATGGTCGAGGGGTAAGGCTCTCAACTACGAATCCGAAGGTCGCGGGTTCAAATACTGGCGTGCGCTGGTAAAATCAAGTAAATTTTATTTAATTAATTGTGCTGTTTCACAATTAATTAATTTTAAAATAATGTAAAGTATATTTGCACACGTTCCAGAGTGGAAGATACTCTCAGTATCGTCTTGGTGAAAGACCACCATTCAAAATTGAAACATTGCTTGAAATGGCTTTTAGCCGTGTTTGGTGACCAGATCTGAATAGCCAGGTATTTTCCACACCTTCCTCTTCCCCTTCTCCTTCCCCTCCTCAATACCTCCAGCCTCACAACATTCCCCAATTGGGGATCCCATAGTCTCACTGGCTCCAGACGCTTGGGAGTAGTTTGGACTCTTGTGCAGTATTCATATAAATTATTTTTTTAATTAAATTAATAATAATTACTTTGTTTAAAACCACTGTATCTAATATATAAAAATATATGTGTTTCAGGAGCAAAGTTTCCTTTTTCAGGATAAACAATGTACTAATGTAGTAGGTAAATTGTTTATCCTGAAGAGGGGAACTTTGCTCCTGAAACATGTAGATATTTACATATTAAATACGGTGGTTTTAAACAAAGTAATTATTATTAATTTAAAAAATACTAGATACTTGATTATCAACTCTAGAGTTGTAGACATTACCTTCTTCAGATGCGAATACATACTGTTCGTATTCCAAGTAGATATTATGATGATCTATAAGGTGCGTTTCTCTCGCCTTATAGTTGAAAAAGGATTCAAAACATTCCGAGCATTTGACCATATATTTTGCAGCAACTTTGAAGTCAGTTTTTCCATGTGCCTTCCGTTGATGCCGTTTTAGGTTGAAATTCCTTTTAAATGGATAATTGCAAATATTGCATAATATGGGCCTGAAAAATGACCAAACAAACATTTTGGATTAGTCTAATTTGTGGTGAGAGTACAGACCATTCTCGCATCAAGGTTCTTGGACATTTAAATGGTTTCACATTGAATCACATCATAAGGAACTCGGTAATAAATACCGACCCACTACAACACAAAACTGTAAATATGCATATAGGCACGTCTTTTTCTTGTCAGTTATTTTTATTATTTAAAAAACCACAAACTAAGAACCTAAAACCTATTTTATATTTAATACAATAAATCAATTAGACATAAAATAGGTTTTTAGTTTGCGTTGTTTTCGTACATAAAAAAGAAAAACCTAACCTAAAAGCCATGTAAAAATTTGAAACTTTACCAAGCTTTAAATTAATTAAAATGCGTTATTTCACTTTTTCGGTTACTGAAATAGTTGTTCCTGATTGTAATTAAACTAATAAAAGGAGTTTTTTTCATTAATTTTGTGCGTAATAAGAAATACGTGATTATATACATATTTAATGAAGCATTAATCATTTTAATTGATCGAGTAATTATTAATTTTAATGGTTTTGACATATAATATAGGAGGGAGACAAGTTTTTTGTTACAATATTTTTAAATAGACTGCAACAGGCCATATAAACAAGCCGAGACAGATGCCTTAGTAATTTATTTAAAATACGCAGGAACATACTTTTTCGACATTGTGAGTTTAATAGTAGATTTTGGGGTCAAATAAAAAAAATGTTGTTATTCCATCGAAACGTCAAACTGCATGTTTTGCTTTGAGCTTATACCACTACCAACACACCAACCAAATGTCAATTAACAAGAAATAACTCTATGGTCATTGTTCCAAGGACAATGACATGCACCCATTACTAAATTCTTTCAATCGTTAGTCAACATTAATCTCCATCAATCAAGGTTTATTTTCACGTCAGGAATAAATCAAATAAAACCCTATTTTAAATAATACCATTTAGTCCGAAAAACCTATGGTCGGCTCAAGAGATGCCTCCGAGCGTGGGCGCTTTTGTAAGTATGAAACTTCTAAAAATAGTTTAAAAATATCTGTTAATTTAAAAAAATGCATTAACACAGGAGGCCGTAAGGAAAATAATTTCTCTTAGGGCCTCTGTCATATTTGGGGATAGTGTGGAGGGTATTTTTGGGGACAAGGGTCACTCCTTTTTGGGGACATGGATGGAACTTTGGGGAAAGTCCCATATTGTAGGAGGGACGAAACATAGAGGCTGGAAAATCATTTTACAGCTGAACTGTTGAACGCAAGAACGAGTCGTAGAAGGAACCCATTCTGTTGTGACATATATAACCCATGTGCAATTATTGGGCGCACATTTGGACTCATCTTGACTGTGCACCGGTATCGAAGGGATCAATGATGCTAATTCCTCGAAGAATCTTTCATGAAATACCGATAAAATAAGGATAGCATTCTCACTAGACGTCTGTGCTCCAAATAATGCAATTAGTTTGTTAAAATAGAGGAATCTATCAAGCGGACTGCTCGTTTCTGTATAGTCAATGTTTATCAATTACACTTGACCAAATACAGTGTTATACATACAGAATATAGAGTCCAGATAGTGGAGTACGACAGTAAATTTATCTTCAAATAAGGCAGTTTCAAGTCAATATATCGCATCCCAATATCCAATATTACCAAATAATTTGGATGGCAAGATTGAGAGTGCTTCAATGGGTTAGACTGCCAAAATAAGATTATTTACGCTCATTAAAACCGAGCTACAAATTTCATTTTTGGAGAAGAGTGCGGAATCAAAACCTTGCTATTCTTTGTACAAAAATCCCACATAAAATTACTTAGGCACGTGCTCGAGAATTCAACATATCAATAAATGTACAGAATTTCATTGGCAAATATTTTTTTCACTTTTCCACATGGTCGCACTTTTATTATTTCATTTAGTACATAAAACATTACATAAGGCAATATTTGACTGTCAAACCTGGAAGATTTTCATGTTTCAGGAAAGACTGCTTTCAAAAAATAAAACAGAAAACATCCACTTGTTTATTGTAATTTTTAAGTGTTTTCAATATAATAAAATATAAGTACGTTTTAAAATAAGTTTTTAATTAAAAAAAAATGGATTGTTTTATAAAGACCTTATGAAAGTTTTTCAAAATGGTTACTTTTCATTTGGGTCCTATTTTATTATAATTCACTCCTTCTAGTTATTCGATCTTTCCAAAAAAATTTGGCTTTTTTCTCAAACTATGTATTTATTGAAAGTATGTTTTCACATTCGTATCAAAATATGTTGGTAAATTTTGACTTCGCAAACAGACCGGTTAGCCCCTAGCCACTCGTTTAAACGTCAAACTTTGTTTCCGGTTTTCAAGAATTACCAACTTGGAAAAACTACCTTCCTTTTTCGTCCGTAACTTCGGGCTGTATGTCGCGCCGGTAAACAGATTTTAAATCTCAGGTAATCCATGGCGATATTTAATATATTTCGCTATCAAGAACTTTAAAATACATTTCCAAGTTTCGTTATATACATTTTTGGTTATATTTTTCCACGATAGTTGCACAAGTTATACCAAAACATACTCCGAGTATCCCCATCCCCAATGTGCATCAATACGTGTTTGACATCTCGTTGAAAGTGTTTTCTATTAAATTCATGTGACTAAAAAGTATGCCCACATTATCGGCCCCTACTTTTAATGCCGCAGTTTCAATTTATTAGTTGAGAATTTTGTGTTTCTTCCCGTGACAGTGCGACTGTGTACAAAAATTAATGAGGTTATGTTCATTTTTCAGCCATGGTGCGAATGAACGTATTGAGTGACGCTCTAAAGTCCATCAACAATGCTGAGAAGAGGGGCAAGAGGCAAGTGCTTCTTAGGCCGTGCTCAAAGGTAATTGTCAGATTCCTGACAGTTATGATGAAGCACGGCTATATCGGGGAGTTCGAGATTGTTGATGACCACAGAGCTGGCAAAATTGTTGTCAACCTAACTGGCCGTCTGAACAAATGCGGAGTTATTTCACCCCGCTTCGATGTTGCCATCCGGGACATCGAAAGGTGGACAAATAACCTGCTACCTTCTCGTCAGTTCGGGTAAATATCTTTCGATTTAATATGCGAGTTATAGTCCTGTGTTATACTTATTTCCCGGTGGTGCTATGAATTTGGGAAAGTCATTCACTTTACTCTGGTTACATTGTTCATTTCCCATTTGTTTGTATCACCTTTCGTTGACCCTATCTTTGTTTCCAAGTATTCAATATCTCTGTAAAGTGAAATTCTTACATTACAATGTCAGGAATATTCCAAATTTATATGGTTCGAAAGTTCAGGTAACTATCCCACATAGTACCATTAGGTGGAATGGTTATCTGAACTTTCTGTCGATAGCACGAGGTTACCCATTTTGTCTCATTTACATGATTGAAGTTAAAATAAACATTTTCAACAATGTGTTGCACAAGTTTCAACAATTTTAATTGAATAGAGAATAGACTGCCACACAACTCTGTTTCTCTGATTTTGATCGTGCCATGTCTTCCTTGGACATCCCCGACATCTATCATTAACTTCTGCGTCATGCATTCTCCTTACACCCTCCTTTCTTTGTTGATCCGCTCTACATCCCCAAACCATCTAGTGTCCTTTCGTAATCTTAACACGTTGACTGCCAACTACGAGATAACTCGTAGATTGCATTCTTTTCTAGGACTCCGACTATGAGTTATCTCGTACTGTCTTTACTTGCCATATTCGTGCAGCTATGATAAAATTCGTAGTATATCAGTGCTAATATGGATAGATAGCTTCTGGGAAGAGAACAAAAAATCAATGCTGGCTTACATGAACAGAAAATTTATCAATAAGTGAACAGAAAATTTATCAATAAGTGAACAGAAAATATAATTATAAAAAATTTATTCAAAATCAAGAAGTAAAAGAATATTTTTTATATATGATTAAATGAAATTAGCCTTTTTGACCGGAATTCTGAAAATTGCCGTGGCAGCCAACGTGTTAACCATTACTCTTACATAAGTCTTGCATTTTTTCCGGAACTTCACATTTTTAACACGGTTGTACAGAGTTTTACCACATATATATGCCTCAGAGATAATATGAACAAATAATTTGTTCCGGCATTTGACAACACCATTCAACTGAAGTGTGTTAGCAAGGGCTACCAACAGTCTTCCAAGGTAATGGCAAGTTACCTGTTTTTAGCATCGGGTACACCCCAAACAAGACTGACAGTGTAGAATGATAACATATTGGTACTTGTGAATACAACAGAAATGTGCATCCATTATTGGTGAAACTTGTTTTTATTTTGATTGTATAATAATAATGAGCCTTCTAAATGACTGGTTTGCCCGATACTGACTGAAGCCACTGGGCCGAAACGTTCAACCATCCGGTCACCCTTTCCTGAAGTTGGTAGGCTTGACTGAAAGAAAGGACAACCAGACGGTCGAACCTTTCGACAACAGTGGCTTTACTCAGTATGGGGAAACCAGTCGTGCCGAAGGCCCTTATGACTTCATGATTTTAAACTTTCCATTAAAATTACCTTCATTTAATATCTGGATCCCTCTCGCTTTCATCTTTTAGAATGTTACTTAAAATTGTATAAGTTATGAGAATTACATTCTCTTTATGTTAACTGTCCCCTTACGGTGCCAGACACTCGGTTACTGAGCCAACATTTTTGCTCCTAACTTATTAATATTATTTTATAACCCTAAGATGTATTTTGCAGTATAATCAACCATAATTAATAACTTGTTGATTGATAGATTGTATTATTATTTTTGGCTTAAAAAGCAATATTGTTATTAATTTGTATGGTGTAACTCGGAGTCCTGCACCGGGCAGCGCATTATAATTTGGCACCGTAAAGGAAGTGTTAAAAGTGGTAACAATCCTCAATGCTAAGATTCTGATCACCATTTTTTCGGTGGTCATTATCCGCTAGAATGAAAATATTGCGATTGAATGATGTTACATTTTAGGTGTTGATAATATGTCTAAATTGTCACTTCGCCCCCTGAATTCAACTAATCTCAATAACAGTTTATAAGTTCTGTTTTTTAATAATTTTAATTTAATTTTCCAGATACATTGTTCTCACAACCAGCGGAGGAATAATGGACCATGAAGAAGCCAGAAGAAAGCACCTTGGAGGCAAAATATTAGGATTCTTCTTCTAAATACTAAGTTAAGATGGATGACAAGGCGCTAATTCAATAAATTTGCTCCTTCACCAAAAACATTCGTTTTATTTACGTAGTGGCTCGTTTGGATTCCATCTCCTCCGAAAACTAGAAATATTTAAAGTCTTATTGATAGATTTATGGCTCATACATACTATATTCCATCCAAAAAAGATACAATTTTGATCACACACTCGATACCCAAAATACTTCAAAGGGTAGTAAGTTCACTAGTTGCGCTCGAGGTAATCGATCATAACTAACTTAGTGATGTTAACACACTTTGAGCGGGCGGCCGCCACATCGTCACAGGTGCGTGCAGCGGGCAAAAACCAGCTGAAAAATCAATAAAAAATAAATTTACAAAAATCGCTCTCTTCTAAACCATCCACTATTTTTTTATGAAATTTCGTGTACGCACTTACCATATATGGGTTTCAGGAATACATCCAATTGCTAAGGAATTTTTGTGTTATCTCTCATTCAGGAAATGATTATTGCAATAACATCCTCGGGATTATCTCATTAGAGTAAAGGTCCAATGATTTTATAACATCTCATAAAAATATAATAGGTACTCCTATTCCCAGTACCACGAACAAACAATCTATGAAATTTAACACGATAAAATTGCCATTCTACTCACCCATCAAGGATAATCAAATGTGGAAAGATGACGCATACGATTCACTGAATAATTGACTCCGCACAAATTAATTATTACGCGCATTGAGCTTCGCAAGAGTATGTGTGTACGTAAAAGAAATGATGGCTTATCTTATTTTTTTTGTATATATGTGTGTGTAGTCCGGAAGGTCTTCAAAAGTTTAGATTAAATAGTCTCGCGAAATAATCGGGAAACTACCTTTCCCGCCTTTAGAGTGGAGCCGGCGTAAAGGGTAATTTTACCCGTCCCGCCGATAAGCACCAGTCGGCCACGCGGGTAAAAATATCCTTCCCGCTTAAAGTGTGTTAATATTAAACATTCAAACACGGCAGGTCTGAAGGTTGCCATGATAGCTCTTTTATTAGCAGTTGCCCAGATAAAGGAATCCCGGTCACATTGAACCATTTTTAAAGTATTCTGTTCAACTTTTATCACGATTTTTCATTCACTTTTGTCATTTGGTCGTTAAATTACGTTAATAATGGGTATTCCATATTGTTCTAGTTCGGGCAAGTTCTAAGATATCGAAGTTAGAATGTTGAGATAAACTCTTATTTTGATTGTCTCTGTGGTTGAGTGGTTATGATCCTTGGCTACGAATCCGGAGGTCGCGGGTTCAAATCCCAGCGAGTTCAAGTAAATTTTATTTGATTTGTTTGTGTTATTTCACAAGTTTATTTTAAAATAATATATAGTATATTTGTGGCATGTTCCAGAGTGGAAGATACATATGTATCACCTTGGTGAAAAACCATTCAGAATCGAAATGTTGCTTGAAATGGCTTTAGCCGTGTTTGGTGACCAGATCTGAAAAGCCAAGTACTTCCCCCTTCACCTTCTTCTTTCCCATCTTCCCCTCCTCACTGCCTTCAGCATCGCAACATACCCCAATTGAGGATGCCATATTCTCACTGGCTCCAGACGGTTGAGACTTCTGCGGTACTCACATAAATATTTTTTAAAATTTGAATGCTTTTAGACTTTACCTATTCCACCAGTAGGTAAAACTATAAAATGTATACAGTAGACGCTCTCTTAACACATTGTAATCGGGCGCTTAGAACAATAGACTCTAGCCTATAGCGGGTGTTTTTCGCGATTAGCGCAAAAATATATCGCTTTCTTAAAATTGACACAATTTCTAAACCAAATAATATTTTCGATTGAAATTTTCAAAGAAATAATATATGACATTTGATCATCAAAGATAAATTATAATTGCTTTGATTACATCATAATTTTACCACATTACAAAGCTGAATATAAAAACCTGATATTAATTTAGTAATTAGTATTCAATTTTCAATATTTGAAAATTCCATTTAAAAGATAACATGTTTATTCATATAATATAGTTATATAATAAATAATAATATATATTTGCCATGCCCGCAGTTTTACAATCGCTGGATGTGTGAAATCTGATCGCGTAAATATTGAACATTGTCGCCTAAGGCCGAAGGCGAACACTCAATAACTCATAAGTGTAATTGCTTCTTGTCAAAAAAGAGTCTTTTGCGGTTGCCTCGCCTAATTGAAGAGTCCATTCCACTTGTGAATCATAGTATTTATTCTTTCAAGGAATCAGTACACTTGATATGTTGATAATCCATCACACACTATAAGTGCATGTATCACATAAATTCCTCCAAGTATATGCTTGTATATAACAACAATGACAATTGAGTAAACAACTAAATAAAAATACATGTAAAAAGCAGTGGATGATTGGTAAGTACTTAGGAAAAACTGGCATTGGAAAGGATTACAGTACAATCATTGCAGTCTGCAAACAACTGGTCTATCTGTGTGGAATGAAAGGGTTTGATTTTATTTCTCCTGGGTAGATAAAATAGGGGAACACTTGATTCACTGTGGCACAGTCGGTTGTCACTTTTCCTTACAAAACTTTGGCAACATGATAAAAAAATAAACGAAATATAATGTTTATTTTATAAACTAATAATGTTTTACGGTGTGGTAACGTTCCAAACGTTTTCCAGGGTGAAGACCACACAGCAAAATTGGCAAATAAAACACGTTTCACTTCGCTTTTGGTGGGCTGAGCATACCCGACATTGTCTTAGGGGATTTTTTCTCTTACCCTTACCTACAATTTTACCTAATGTATGTTTTTTCATGTCCTTTGACAATCTTCCGGGAGGATCGAATTTTGGTGTTCGCTTCGTAGGTTGTGTCGATGGTCCCGGCTCCGGGTTATCTAATTCATCATCAGAAGGTATTCGGTCGGTTATCCAATGCAATGCTACTTCATGCAGAAATTTTTTATATTTCATCTTTGGTTGATGAACCGAATTAAATATTTATTTATTTATTTATTCATTCATTAACGCCCCAAAGGGCTTTTACATATTTTAACATAAAAATGATTATGTGTACGGAACTTAAAAAAAAAATAACATGATGCATAGTTGGTATATAAGTGTAACATATTTATAATATATATGAAGGTATAAAAATGTATAAGTGCATGCCACAGAGAAGTTACAAAGGGAAAGGTTTTTAATTTGTAGATACTACTTTTTTTTTTTTAATAAAAATATTAATAGCCTGATCTACATGATACATAATACACAAGTGCATAATATAATACTCTTATAATATGAGTGCATGACATTGTGAAAAAAATCATTGTGTTTTTATATTTCGGATGATGTAAAAATGTATGGAATTGCATAATACATAATCTGGTATATGATACATAGAAAGAAAAAAAGAGGAACAAGTTTTTGGATTGTAGATGAGTATAAAGATAATATATATAAAAAAATAATAATTAAACAATAGCTCTTATACGATGCTCTTATAATTGTTGCAACATAAAAATATCGTTCAGGTATCTTTTAAACATGTCTAAACTTATGTTAAATATATCTATAGCAGAGGTGAATTTATTTCCAAGTATATGTAGACGAGAAATGGGTGCATGCATTTGGTAGTTTGTCCCAGAATTATTGTTACAGAATAACATATTTTGCCGAGTTTGTCGATGAGGTACTTTGAAATTGATTAGTTGCAGGAGTTCACAACAGTCTAATAAGGAATAAATAATTTTAAATAAAAAAGTTAAGTCTGTTATTTTTCTTCTGTTTTCTAAAGTATGTATTTTGAGTGTATTTAGCAAGAATGTATAGTTTATGTGTTGTATTGGTATGTGTAGTTTGAAGTTAATAAAACGTAAAAATTTGCGCTGCACGCGTTCAATATTTTTTATATGAATGATATAGTATGGGGACCACACTATTGAATTGTATTCTAATATGCTGCGCACTAATGACAAATATACGATTTTTATAACTTCCAGCGAATCAAAGTCTTTGATAGTTCTAATTATAAATCCCAATGTCTTCATACCTTTATTAGTTATTTGTTGTATGTGATTTACAAAATTTAATTGTGTATCAAACAAAACTCCGAGATCACTAATTTCGTTGACTTTTTCCAAGATTTTGTTATCTATAGCGTAGTTAAATGATAACGGGGTTTTGATTCGACAAAATGTCAGTGTCTTGCATTTATCAACGTTGAGAAATAAGTTATTAGCGATACACCAATTATGTAATTTATCGATGTTTAACTGTAAGATTATGCAGTCGCTAATATTGGATATTTCTTTGTATAGTTTAATATCATCGGCAAAAAGTAGAACTTCTACATCGTCGAAACAAGTTATTATGTCATTAATGAATATTAGGAATAGAATGGGACCGAGATGACTTCCTTGCGGCAGACCACTAGTTGCATTAAGTACCTTAGATTTTAAAGACTTAATTTTGACGAACAAGATTCTTTTAGATAAGTAACTTGAGAACCAATCCAACATGTTGCCTCTCAATCCTAGTGCATATAATTTTCTAAGTAAAAATTTATGGGATACTTTATCGAAAGCTTTTGAAAAGTCTGTATAGATACTGTCAACTTGTTTTTTATTCGTGAAGGATTCCGTAATATAGTTTTGGTAAAGTAATAGATTAGTAGTAGTTGATCTTCCACTGACGAACCCGTGTTGTTTTTTATCAATTACTTTGAGTATTGATGGATAAATTAAGTCGAGAACAAGGGATTCAAAAATTTTTGGGAGTGCTGATTGCTGAGTGCTGATATGACGAATTAATTAAAAAGCGCACAGTTTATTAGGTACATCGTTACCCTCTTTGTCCATTTTGTAGTTTTACGCAATATCGAATAATATGAGAGGTATTGATCAGCACGGTCAACACCTTTCATATGCTTATTGTATTCAATTACAGATGTTGGTTTTATGATTTTATTGCGCGTTTTCCAATCCATGTTCTGGCTTTCTTTCATTTCAGCAGAATGAATGGTGGAAATCATTCGAACTTCTTTTTTAGATTGCCAAACTTGCAATAGTACATCGCCTTTTCTTTTGAAAATAGATTCACCTTTCTTCTGTTTAATCATTTGCAATGATTTGGGTAGACCCCTGTTTTTTCTTATAGTACCACAAACTCTTATTTTATTTAGTAATAAAGCCTTGCAATTTTCGACACTGTTGTAGTAATTGTCCATATAAAGATGATGCCATAAATTAGTATACCGAGACACAAGTTTTTTTACAGTTTCTAGTAATTTAAGTCCTTGAACACAATATATTTCAAAATTGCAAATGTAGCCTGTATCACTTTCACATAAAATTCGCACAAGTATTCCGTATTTCACAATTTTAGAAGCATTGTAAACTCTAAAAAATAGACTTCCCCTTCAAGGTATCATTCCCTCATCTAAACTTAATTCTTGGTGGGGTTTGTAAATGTTTATAAATTTTGGTAAAAAGTGGTCAATAATTGGTTTTACTTTGCATAATCGGTCGGAACTATCTATGATATCTTCATTGTTAGAAAAATGCCACGCTTTCCAAATCTGCCGAAACCGGTCTCTGGACATCGTTTTAGCAAAATAAGGAGTTTCGGTTGTTGGTTCCGTAGACCAATACTCGTCCCTTATATCCTTTCGAACTTGTCCCATCAAAATAATCAGCCCCAAAAACTTTTTCATTTCTTTCAAAGTAATATTTTTCCACTTTCCCGATTTTTTATATAATTTGTAATTATGTGAGTTTTGGTGGTAATATCTATTAGATTCGTTTACAAAATATTCAAACAAATCATCACCGATAAATAACTCTATCGTATCACTTACGGTTTTAGGACAATGGACATTTGAATTCAAACCGCGGCGGCCTAAAAACGATTCCAGAACTGGAGGATTATCAAACGATGACCACTCGTCCACATCCTCATCTGAGCTCGTCTCCGAATCAGAATCACTTTCAATAGTGCGACGGTGAAACGTTCTAGGTCTTGGTATTTGTTCATCATCACTCGATTTGTTGTCTGACATCTCTTCAATATTATCATTCCATGAACAATTAGATAAATTGTCGGCATACACTTCATCGTCACTATCATTGGCTTGTAGAGACATTTTTGTATGGATAATGTCCTATACAATGCTAATATATTCAAATAATAAAATACCAAACAGTATGAAAAATAGTCCAATACGTGAAATGACTCAAACTGAACTGGAGATTGAGATCGAATAAAAACTCTAGATTTCTGGCGACGCCTTTACAAGTGGCACACTAGCCAATCCGGACAAGGCATCTCAAATAACGTCGACATACTGTCGCCTAGCAACCAGGTAGCAAATTACCCTACAAGGCGTTTTATTTCACGCTGATAACAAACCCGTATAATGGCGTTGCCCGCCGAAAACCAACAGTCGACAAAAACGGCATTTGCCGTGTCCCGCAGTTGACCGACAGTCCGCGAAAAACGGCAAATGCCGTGTCCCGACGACAATGTGTTAACCGGCCTTGATGGGACCGGATAACGAAAAAGCCGGTTAAAGAGAAGGTAGTGAAAAACACATTTAAAAAAACACTTTTGCAAGGAAAAAAAAAACACCATTTTTTAAAACACTAAGAAAACAGAACTTTTATTCTGTATTAGAAACTTACATCACCCCAAAATTTTTTTTAACACATTGACCGCCTTGTCAGTCACCAGTGATTGACAGTGAGTACCTACTTTAACTTGCCATTCAGTGCTGTCAGTAACGAGTTCTGTGTTAAACGTTACTGGGATTGCCTGACGCGGCCCTTCCGCATGTTACCGCAACTTGGCCTCAGAATTCTCATTAAAATGATTGTGGGAACAAAAGCTCATAAAGTGAAGTAAAATATTGAGATAAAATAAAAATCACATTAAGTTTTTATTAATTTATCAAAACGGAAATCAAAATATTTAAAAATGTACAAGGCAACAATTTCTACATATGAATAATAATTATAAAAATATTGAAATTTGTGTTATTTTAATATGTAAGACATCAAAATTTTACGTAAGAATCATAAAAATATTTCTGTAAAAAAAAACCGGTCGGTTCTCATCCTCCTCCATATTTAATAAAAAAGAAAAAAAATTATTAATTAAAAATAAAAATTAAATAATATAAAGTCAATTAGATTGACTGTACACTCGACAATCGTAAATCAAATAATACGAACAAATAGTAAACAAAAATAGAATGTAAGAATAATTCTTATCTGAGCCGAAGGCAGGAAGTCATGAACACTGCGCGATGGCTCGAAACAAATACACACACAACTGTTCACCTTCGCGGTCAGCACGGAACTCCGGCAAAAAGACTTAACTTCATATTCAAAAAAATATACAAATTTTTCACCACGTTACAGCGCCAAAAACTCGATAGAACTAGTAAATAAAATTAAAATTTTTGATCTTCCGCATAACTGTCAATTCATTTCTTTAGACGTAAAATCCTTATTTAGCAACATCCCCATTAAAGAGTGCCTTATAATAATTGAAAATATGTTTGAAAAATGTAATATCAACCCGGTGATAAGAAAAGAGTTATTCCAACTCATAAAAATTTGTGTAGAAACAAATTATTTTATTTTCAACGATACCTACTATCAACAAAATGATGGTCTTCCCAAGGGATCGCCGTTAAGTCCTCTTCTAGCAGAGATATTTTTGGATTATATTGAAAACATAATCCTTAAATTTCCCTTAGCTAAATACATACTATACTACATCAGATATGTAGACGATATCCTCATATGTTGGATAGGCACCAACCGACAGTTAGATATCTTCACTAACTGGGCCAACACCGTTAATAATAAAATCTGCTTCAGAGTTGAACATGAGATAGAGGGTAAAATAATTTTTTTAGATCTTACAATTGGCAGAAGTAATAATAGACATACCTTCGAAATATTTAGAAAACCAACTTTTACAGATACAACAATAAACGCAAACTCAACTCATCCTTGGTCTCATAAATTATCAGCTTACCATTCAATGGTACATAGACTCGTTAATATTCCTCTAGATAAAATAGCGTACGAAAAAGAAAAGGAAACAATAAAAACAATTGCGGTTAATAACGGCTATGAGGCAAATAATAGGGCAGACGGGAAGGGCTTTCTCAACTAGATTCAAAGAACATATAAGATGTTATAAAAATAAAAGCACTTCTTCAAAATTCGCAGAACTCAAGTAACGCCTAAAGTTTTAAAAGTACGTCGTTTGAATTTCAAGGATACATCTACTGGAACCACTATATGGAAACCTTTTCAATCCGTTGTTATTACTTTCGAAGGTCAAACTTTACCATCCCGGGTATTTATTTATTATAACGCTCTTCCCGTTGAAGTATACAGACCAACCTCCAGATTAGGCACTATCTACTTACTACGAACCTCCAAATTAAACACAATAACTTACCAACAATCTCCAAATTAGGAACTATAATTATTCACAAATTAGAATAATATCCCTACTACCAACTTAGCCATAATCTACTTACTGCCAAACTATAGACAATAAAATCTACTACCAATCTCTAAACTTCTACCAACCCCGATCTATATTCCTTGTCCGAGTTCCCCTATAAACATTAACTAAAAATGGCGTCAGTACAGGCGGCGACCCACGCCCCGGGAGGGCCTCAGATAATTGGGGGCCCCGGACTCCTGTCCCTCGCGGTGGCCGCGCTGAGGTTCAGCCCCTGGCCGACTGCACCCCCGCCGCCTGTGCCCCAAGAGAGGACCATCGCGCTGGATGAGGTGTCATTCCACGACCATGCCGGCGACTGCTGGATTGTCCTTTACGACAGGGTCTACAACATTACCGCGCTGCTTGATAAGGTGAGAATTCAATTGTTACTTCGACTTTAATATACTAGGCAAATAGTGATTAACTTGATAACAAACTTGACAAAAAAATTAGATCGATATTTATTTATTTGATTATATCCCACCTGGGCTTTTACGTGGATTTTTAGAACAGTATAATGAGCTATCAAGTATGAGTATATAGCAATTTAAAAAGACGAACATTTAAAAAAAATATTTAACAGTAACATAAAATAGAAAAATAAAATGAATTATAACAGAAAAGATGATGATTTTTTTTCCATCAGAAATTTATGGCCAGAATGGCCAGATTTTTTTAACAACATCAATTTTTTTGTTCTTTATTCTATGACAAACTCCAACTTCTTTATTATTAGGGTGATGTCAATTATTGGATAATTGTAATTATTTTAATGTATTGGTATGTTAAGTTAGGTTAAGTTTCGGTCCATAGTTATAGCAGGATATATATACATGGTTCTAGACTTTCCGGAGGATCAGTTTGGGTTTTCTGTGCGTTCTGTGAACCCTTTCGCCATACCGGGCGAGCTTGTATTATATTGTTACAACTCTCATCACATTTGATGACCATCAAATGGACGACCGGCTCCATTTTAAATGATTGGCTGATTCTCGATCCGTTTGAGCTTTTGATCAGCTGATAACATAATGTGACCAGAGTTTGAAGCGCCCACTTATTTCAAAAGTAGTACCTTTATTTTACTTTCTAATCCCTTCCCTTCGTTGCCAATTTTTTGCGGCTTTTTCATGTAACATAACTTTAATTTTAACCCCCTCAATATACCTATCTAGACATTAACATTCATTTCACCAGTATTTTGCCGGTTCTACATATCATGATATATGTAAAAGTATATGTAATAATATATAATATATTAAACAGACAAGTAGGTACGCTAGATACGTAGTTACGGTGTGAGTAGTTACGCTGTACGTAGTTGGTAGATAATCCAACTACCTACGACATGCACGTCTGTCTCATGTTTCATTCATTGAGCCATCTATCGCACAAAGTAAGAACTTCGTGAATATTTTGAAAAGCGCAATATCAAAAATATTTTCAGTCAAAAAACATTCGCAGTCACAAGTTTCAGCAAAGGAATTTCTGAAACCCTTTTCAAGTACTAAATAATCATTAAAAAAAAAAAACAATCAATAACTTATGAAGTACATGTTTATTTTTCTGTAACATTAATTGGGCCAACAATGTTTATAGAATTATACAGCATTTAAGTTTCTTCAATTTATTTATTAATAAAATACATGATATTTAATGGAGACATTTACATGGAGTAGATACATTAGACCACCATACTAGGAGGCTGCCTAGTATGGTGGTCTAATGTATGATGCACACATGTGCACATTTGTATGAAGTCTAGTGTAAACATACGGATTTATTATATTAATTATATTAACATGCTGACAATTGGAAAAAATACAAAAGAAAGTAGAAGATAGAAAGGAGAAAAAGACATGCGTAAGGATTAGGTCACAAAAATATAATTTTTGTTTTTAATATGTGCAAGCATGCACACATGTGCACATAGGTGCACATATACATACACACGCAAACACATATGCATATAATACTCGTATACACATATACGTACGCACATATTCTCGTACATATACGTACGCACACATACATACTCGTATACGTACACCCTTGAGGTGATTTTTCAAAAAAACTATACAAGTAATCCAATTATTATTATTATATACATATATGTGAGCACATATACATATATGTACGCATACATACATACACTTACGCACACATACTTATATGTACGCATATATATATTTGTGTATGGAAATATCATATCGTATAAGTATCTACGAGTATATCCTGTTCCAACCATACTTTTAATTCCCCAATCCAACGCTTACACATTCTTGGTCACAGTCAAATACTTAAATGATATGGATGTATTTGACAATAATCTAAACTTGGCAAATTTCAAAAGGAGGATGAACGAATTGTTTCTGCCCAGTTTATAAATTATTCTCAACTACAACTTATATCATTTAATTATTTGTTAATAATGTTAATATTGACTTACACAGTCTTGGTCACAGTCAAATACTTAAATGATATGGATGTATTTGACAATAATCTAAACTTGGCAAATTTCAAAAGGAGGATGAACGAATTGTTTCTGCCCAGTTTATAAATTATTGTCAACTACAACTTATATCATTTAATTATTTGTTAATAATTTTTTGTTTTTATTTTATTTATTCATTAACGCCCCAAAGGGCTTTTACATATTTTAACATTAAAATGATTATGTGTACAGAACTTAAAAAAAAATAACATGATGCATAGTTGGTATATAAGTGTAACATATTTATAATATATAAGAAGGTATAATAATGTATAGGTGCATGCCACAGAGACAAAGGGAAAGGTTTTTAATTTGTAGATACTACTTTTTTTTTAATAAAAATAGTAATAGCCTATCTACATGATACATAATACACAATTGCATAATATAATACTCTTATAATATGAGTGCATGACATTGTGAAAAAAAATCATTGTGTTTTTATATTTTGGATTATGTAAAAATGTATGAAATTACATAATACATAATATAGTATATGATACATAGAAAGAAAAAAAGAGGAACAAGTTTTTGGATTGTAGATGGGTACAAAGATAATATATACAAAAAAATAATAATTAAACAATAGCTCTTATGCGATGCTCTTATAATTGTTGCAACATAAAAATATCGTTCAGGTATCTTTTAAGAAGATTCTGTTAGATAAGTAACTTGAGAACCAATCCAACATGTTGCCTCTCAGTCTTAGTGCATATAATTTACTAAGTAATAATTTATTGGATACTTTATCGAAAGCTTTTGAAAAGTCTTTATAAATACTATCAACTTGTTTTTTTATTCGTGAAGGATTCCGTAATATAGTTTTGGTAAAGTAATAGATTAGTAGTAGTTGATCTTCCACTGACGAACCCGTGTTGTTTTTTATCAATTACTTTGAGTATTGATGGATAAATTAAGTCGAGAACAAGGGATTCAAAAATTTTCGGGAGTGCTGATTGTATACATATAGGAGGATAGTTTTTTTATGTCTGTGTCATCACCTTTTTTTAAAATTGGGTTAATATAACTAGATTTCCAACGAGTTGGAAAATATCCAGAAGAAAGTAAATTGTTAAATAATATGGTAAGTGGACTTGATATTGTAGATGCGCATTGTTTAAAAAGTATTGGCGGAATGTTATCTGGGCCTGGAGATTTGTTGGGGTCAAGGGAAAGTATTTTATTTAGGCAGGATTCCCGTGTAATGCGGTAGTTCTGTAAATGTAACGTGTTATGATACGTATATGATGGTATTTTATCTTCAGATATTTCGTCTTCGTTTACGCTTTGGAAATGATCCGCGAACAAATTAACAATGTCGATGGTGCTATTAGCTATTTTGCCATCATAGTGTAGTCCGCAAAGGTTAAAAAGCTGTACCTACCCTAAGAAAAATGAACCAATGTTAAATGTAACAAACGTTCTTCGTTGATAAATTATTAATATTTGACAAATTCACACGTTTTACCAAGATAATAAAGGGGCTAATTTTAAAAATTTATTGTACAATTTATACCCGAACTTACAAGTAACAGACGTACATAGCTATACTTACCAATATAATACTTACAAGACAAGTCAAAGACGTACATAGCTATACTTACCAATATAATACTTACAAGACAAGTCAAAGACGTACATAGCTATACTTACCAATATGATACTTACAAGACAAGTCAAAGACGTACATAGCTATACTTACTAATATGATACTTACAAGACAAGTCAAAGACGTACATAGCTATACTTACCAATATGATACTTACAAGACAAGTCAAAGACGTACATAGCTATACTTACCAATATGATACTTACAAGACAAGTCAAAGACGTACATAGCTATACTTACCAATATGATACTCACAAGACAAGTTAAAGATGTACATAGCTATACTTATCAATATGTTGCTCACAAGACAAGTCAAAGACATACATAGCAATACTTACCAATATGATACTCACAAGACAAGTCAAAGGTGTACATTATCATGTACCAACACAACACAAACCGACAAAAATTACACAATTAAACAAAAATAATATACAAAAATACACAATTCGAAAAAATAACATACAGAAAAAATCACAAACCGACAAAAATTACAGAATTAAACAAAAATAATACACAAAAATTACACAATATAATATACAAAAATTACAAAATTCGACAATAATAACATTGAAAAAATTATAAGTCAAACGAAAAAAGTCAAATGAAAACAAAGACAAATGAAAAAAAACGTCAAATGAAAAAAAACGTCAAATGAAAAAAAACGTCAAATGAATATAAAAGTCTAATGAAAAAAAAAAGTCGGGGGCGAAGCCCGAGCCATCCTGTACAAGAAATTCACAAACCCTTCTTGTGAATTAAAGGGGTCAAAACCACAAACCACGAATACACATTGGCGCCGTTAGGTTCTTAGAAGAACCGGTTTATCTAAGGGTTTAGGGTGGGTAAATTACTTAATTTATCTAAAATAATAGACGAATCAACAAAAATAACATAAGCGAAATAGACAAACCGACAAAAAATAAACAATTCGACAAAAATAAAATACAAAAATTACACAAACCTACAAAAAAAAACATACAAAAAATTCACAAATAACAAAAATTACACAATTAATCAAAAATCAAAAACATAAAATAGACAAAACGACAAAAATTACACAAGTGAACTAAAATAAAATACAAAAATTACACAAACCTATAAAAACAACGTACAAAAAAAAACAAACCGACAAAAATCACACAATTAAACAAAAATAAAATACAAAAAATACACAATTCGACAAAAATAAAATACTAAAATTACAAAACCTACAGAAATAATATACAAAAAATCACAAACCACAAAAAAAGCACAATTAAATAAAAATAAAATACAAAAATTACACAAACCTACAAAAATAAAATAAAAAAACACATACCGAGAAAAAATACACAAATAACCATAATAAAATACAAAAAATACACAAACCTAGGGTTTAGACTGGGTAAATTAATTAATTTACCTAAAATAATAGACGAATCAACAAAAAAACATAAGAGAAATTGACAAACCGACAAAAATTAAACAATACGACAAAAATAATATACAAAAAATAAACAAACCTACAAAAATAACATGCAAAAAAAACACAAACCGACAAAAAATAAAATACAAAAATTACACAAACCTACGAAACTAATACACAAAAAAATCACAAACAACAAAAAATGCACAATTAATCAAAACTAAAATACAAAAATTACACGAACCTACAAAAACAACATACAAAAAACCGACAAACCGAAAAAAATACACAATTCGACGAAAATAATATTAAAAAATACACAAACCTACAAAAACAACATACAAAAAACACAAACCGTCAAAAAATACACAATTCGACAAAAATAAAAAACAAAAATTAAACAAACCTACAAAAACAACATACAAAAAAACACAATCCGACGAAAATTACACAAATAAACAAAAATAAAATACAAAAAATCGACAAACCGACAAAAAATACACAATTAAACAAAAATAAAATACAAAAATTATAGAAACCTACAAAAATTAGACAATTTAAAAAAAATTAAATACGAAAATAGACAAACCGACAAAAATTATACAATTAAACAAAAATAGAATACAAAAATTACACATACCTACAAAAACAACATACAAAAAAACACAAAGAGACAAAAATTACACAATTCAACAAAAAATAAACAATTCGACAAAAATAAAATAAAAAAATATACAAACCTACAAAAAAAACATACAAAAAAATCACAAAACAGAAAAAATGCACAATTAAACAAAAATAAAATACAAAAATAAAATACAAAAATAAAATACAAAAATAAAATACAAAAATAAAATACAAAAATAATATACAAAAAATAAACAAACCTACAAAAATAACATGCAAAAAAAACACAAACCGACAAAAAATAAAATACAAAAATTACACAAACCTACGAAACTAATACACAAAAAAATCACAAACAACAAAAAATGCACAATTAATCAAAACTAAAATACAAAAATTACACGAACCTACAAAAACAACATACAAAAAACCGACAAACCGAAAAAAATACACAATTCGACGAAAATAATATTAAAAAATACACAAACCTACAAAAACAACATACAAAAAACACAAACCGTCAAAAAATACACAATTCGACAAAAATAAAATACAAAAATTACACAAACCTACAAAAATAACATACAAAAAAATCACAAACCACAAAATAGACAAAACGACAAAAATTACACAAATGAACTAAAATAAAAAACAAAAATTAAACAAACCTACAAAAACAACATACAAAAAAACACAATCCGACGAAAATTACACAATTAAACAAAAATAAAATACAAAAAATCGACAAACCGACAAAAAATACACAATTAAACAAAAATAAAATACAAAAATTATAGAAACCTACAAAAATTAGACAATTTAAAAAAAATTAAATACGAAAATAGACAAACCGACAAAAATTATACAATTAAACAAAAATAGAATACAAAAATTACACAAACCTACAAAAACAACATACAAAAAAACACAAAGAGACAAAAATTACACAATTCAACAAAAAATAAACAATTCGACAAAAATAAAATAAAAAAATATACAAACCTACAAAAAAAACATACAAAAAAATCACAAAACAGAAAAAATGCACAATTAAACAAAAATAAAATACAAAAATAAAATACAAAAATAAAATACAAAAATAAAATACAAAAATAAAATACAAAAATAAAATACAAAAATAAAATACAAAAATTACACAAACCTACAAAAACAACATACAAGAAAACACAAACCGACGAAAATTACACAATTAAACAAAAATAATATAAAAAAAACGCAAACCGACGAAAATTACACAATTAAACAAAAATAAAATACAAAATTACACAAACCTACAAAAATAATATACAAAAAAATCGACAAACCGACAAAAATTACACAATTAAACTAAAATAAAATACAAAAATTACACAAACCTACAAAAACAACATACAAATAACCGACAAACCGACAAAAAATACTCAATTCGACAAAAATTACACAAACCTACAAAAATAATATACAAAAAATCGTCAAATCGACAAAAATTACACAATTAAACTAAAATAATATACAAAAATTACACAAACCTACAAAAACAACATACAAATAACCGACAAACCGAGAAAAAATACACAATTCGACAAAAATAAAATACAAAAATTACACAATTCGACAATAATAACATGGAAAAAATTATTTATGTAAAATCATTTGTGTAGGTTTCATAAAACTTAACAATCACAATACGGAGGCTGGCAAGTGTCGAGCAGTGGCGTGCAGTCTGCAAATGTTGTAAAGCTGTACCTACCCTTAGAAAAATGAACCAATGTTAAATGTCACAAACGTCCTTTGTTGATAAATTATTAATATTTGACAAATTCACACGTTTTACCAAGATAATAAAGCAGATTTTTTAAAGTATTTATTGTACAATTTGTACCCGAACTTGAAAAACTACACACAGCCTACCTTTGTCCAAAGAGCAATGCATGCCACTGGTGTCAAGAGGTCAATTCAATAATGAATTCTGTGATTTTCAGCACCCGGGAGGCGCTGACGTCCTTCTGGAGTACGCCGGGAGAGATGCGACCGTGGCCTTCCGGGGCACTGGCCACAGCACCAGGGCAGCCACCGTCCTGAGCCCCATACTGCTGGGGCAACTGCCCCCGCACGAGTATATCTACTGCAAAAATGAGATTTTACCAGAAAATAATCAGCGCTATTTTATACTTTTATACTTATACTTTTGTAGATTACAACATGTTTGTAAGTAATAAAGATATGTAATAGATTTGAAGAAATCGATGTTTTTATTATATATACTGATATACCCACGTATCTACCAAAGACGAATCAAAGATAAGAGAAATGAAGAAGATATAACATGGAAACGTGCCGATCGACACCGAGCTATGACCACACTGGATGGACTACTAAAGCGACACGTGGAGCAAATTAATATTATACGTTTCGTTTTAAGGTTAGGTTAAGAGTAAACGAAACGTGAAAAACATATCTAAATAATAAAGTTAAGTAGGTACCTACTTGTGTTTTCCATTTTGAAAATATTCTACTCAAACAAACCTTCTTTTTTTGAATATGTAATGTGTGGCTAACCTCAATACAACTAGGGGATTCAATGTTTTTCATACTAATTTTAAAACGTTATGGCAACAGTTTTAGATATTGGATTTCTTTCAAACTTCTAAACCTTCCCGGCACTAATAAGAACAAACTCTGCTATTTTCAGCGAAATCGGTCGAGTAATTTTCGAGAAAATCGAGGACACAGACAATCATTTTAATATATAGAGATATATTAAACAATGAAAGCTCAGACTACCCCCCTACAATGCACTATGATGGCAAAATAGCTAATAGCACCATCGACATTGTTAAATTGTTCGCGGATCATTTCCAAAGCGTATACGAAGACGAAATATCTGAAAATAAAATACCATCATATACGTATCATAACACGTTTCATTTACAGAACTACCACATTACACGGGAATCCTGCCTAAATAAAATACTTTCCCTTGACCCCAACAAATCTCCAGGCCCAGATAACATTCCGCCAATACTTTTTAAACAATGCGCATCTACAATATCAAGTCCACCTACCATATTATTTAACAATTTACTTTTTTCTGGACATTTTCCAACTCGTTGGAAATCTAGTTATATTAACCCAATTTTAAAAAAAGGTGATGACACAGACATAAAAAACTATCCTCCTATATGTATACAATCAGCACTCCCGAAAATTTTTGAATCCCTTGTTCTCGACTTAATTTATCCATCAATACTCAAAGTAATTGATAAAAAACAACACGGGTTCGTCAGTGGAAGATCAACTACTACTAATCTATTACTTTACCAAAACTATATTACGGAATCCTTCACGAATAAAAAAACAAGTTGACAGTATTTATAAAGACTTTTCAAAAGCTTTCGATAAAGTATCCAATAAATTATTACTTAGTAAATTATATGCACTAAGACTGAGAGGCAACATGTTGGATTGGTTCTCAAGTTACTTATCTAACAGAATCTTGTTAAAAGATACCTGAACGATATTTTTATGTTGCAACAATTATAAGAGCATCGCATAAGAGCTATTGTTTAATTATTATTTTTTTGTATATATTATCTTTGTACCCATCTACAATCCAAAAACTTGTTCCTCTTTTTTTCTTTCTATGTATCATATACTATATTATGTATTATGCAATTTCATACATTTTTACATCATCCGAAACATAAAAACACAATGATTTTTTTCACAATGTCATGCACTCATATTATAAGAGTATTATATTATGCACTTGTGTATTATGTATCATGTAGATCAGGCTATCACTATTTTTATTCAAAAAAGTAGTATCGACAAATTAAAAACCTTTCCCTTTGTAACTTCTCTGTGTCATGTACTTACACATTATTATACATTCATATATATTATAAATATGTTACACTTATATACCAACTATGCATCATGTTATTTCTTTCTTTAAGTTCTGTGCGCATAATCATTTTAATATTAAAATATGTAAAAGCCCTTTGGGGCGTTAATGAATAAATAAATAAAAAAATACTCAATTTTTAGATGAAAACGAGCATTTGCAACCACTGTACGCCGCTGTGCGTAGATGCGTTTTGCAGTAGTATAGGTAAACGATGTTGGTAACAATGGCGACACTCGTTGTGCACAATATTTCATACTAATAATGGTTCATCTGCTAGAGATGGTCGATATACCAAAGTAATATTTCTCTGAGGAGCCGGTTTCTTTTGGAATATTCATCACAAATTAAAATATATTTTTAAAAAATTGTAAAAACGAGAATGACAGTAATATTTATCAACCATCTATACTATCTGCCTTGTTCATATTATGTCCAGCTTACAATTTCACCATAACTGCGAAATGGAGAAAACTGTGAAATTCATCATACATAAAAATAAAACATATTACATTCATTTACAAAAAATAAATTCACTTGCTTAAAAATAATGTACAGTATGGTAATAATATGCATTAGAATTAATTTATCAATGATAACTCTCTTTTCTATAATAAGTCCGTCGAAGTCTGCAATTCCTCTTCAAATACATTATGCCAAAGCCACAAAGGCCACGGCGAATACGATGTAAAGTCGTATGACGGTGCTCTCCTTGGGCATGAAGCATTTGCTTATTTTATATTTATCCGGAGTAAAGACCCCCTGAAAGAAAAGGAAAAAAACACAAAATTATAAACAGTAAATATTTTGGTAAGCAAATAATAAAACCAGATTACTAATCCGGCGGGGTATATCTAAAAAAAAAGTTACAACCTATGTAGTAAGCGAATCGAAAAAGGTTCAAAACCTGTGTTTTAGCTCAGCGTTTCCCAACCTTCTTTTGCCTGCAGACCGGTGAAAATGGGGATGGGGATGGGGGTAGGAAAAACACATCACAACCTCAAAACTTTCCTCCAAACCGTTCATAGCCCCGGGTACTTCAGCTAGAATCATATAAGATTCTGATAAATATTCTAAACACCCCTAAATACCCACAACACAACATAAAAATATACATACTATAAAATAAAATAACAGGAGTATTCTCACTCACCAGCATAAACCTGGGATTATCCCTATTCCTCCAGGAAAACGACGGAACAGAATAGTTCACCATCTTCTTTAAATCAGGTACCGGCGTGCCGACGCTGTGGGTGATATAGCAGGCATGGTTCGAGTGCCCCCCGAGCACCACCCGCGGCTCCAGGCTGTCCACCAGGTACTCTGTTGACTCCCGTGACAGGCAGTCCCATCGCTCGCGGAACTTCACGCTCCTCTCGGCCAACGGGACAGCATCTGGTTCCGTGCAGACCTCATCGGATATCCTCAACATCGGAAAGTGCTGGAAAGAAAAGATAGGAAAAAATAAGAAATCATGCAGCTATTATTCTCCATTTTTCTGTAGTTTTTTTCCGTTTCATTTAGGTTATGTTAATATTATTTTCTACAATAATTAAATACTAAAATGAGGTTTTTAAATCTCAATAATACTAATTAATAATTAAAAATTTAATATTTCTTTGTTGTTTTATTTTAAATTTATGAATAAATAAATATTTTAAGAAAATTACATTAAGTTAAGTTAGGAAAGATAAGTAATGAAAGTTATGTTAAATTAAGTAGTTGTAGTTATGTAAATAACGTTATGTAAGTAAGGTGAACACCTCAAAACCATTTTTTTAGAATGAAGTTTGAGTTTATATGTTCAATTTTACAATCAGTATAATGTACGCACAACAATGCTAAAAGAATGTACCAAAAAGCATGTAATTATAACATTGTATTACGAATTATTTTCTGACAAACCTGCAACAGAATAGATCTGCTATACCGCTCCAAAAGTGATAAATGATCACACTTCCTGGTGCTCGTTCCTTTCATAGACCGCAGAGTCGCTGAAAAATACCCACAAATTATAAATATGTTCACAGAAAATCTAAAATACAACGCGAACACCGCTAGTACAGTAATATCTATGGTTAGGTTAAGTATTATGCAATATAGCAGAATAGAATCGCAATGTTGAATCGACTCCAACTTTGGTTTTTTTCTATTTAAAATAGAACCATGTGAACGACAGTCGCTACATGAACAACGCTAGTAGAGTAATATCTATGGTTACGTACAATAAAAAAAATATTTTTCTTTCGAAGATTTGCAGTCACCTTGAGCTCCGAAATAAAAATGAAATGAAATAAAAATAGAGCAAGTGTGAACGTATTGCAATTCCTGTCTATCATAGAAAGGTTCATTCTATGAGACAGACCATAGAATAGATAAGGTGGGAACCCAGAATTAGGTTAAGAGAGGCAAGCCAAGCAAAAACTCCCACTTTTTTGTATTTTACGTCTGTATAACAGTAAAGTACCAAAATAATGACAATAAGGTAAAATACAAAAAAATATATAACCTATTTATAGTGAAAACCAATATCATGGTTTCCCGTGACCATGTACAATTTCGTTTCATATGGAACTTTAAACAAGGTAAAGAACCGATCGACATAATCATTGAACTATGAATGTCTCGGAAATGTTAAATTGTTAAACACAAAAAAAATATCTTTCAAAGATTTGGTACATCTTTTTGAGCTCTGTGAATACAAATGTATTGACAAGGAGTATATTTGAACATTCGACAATTCCTTTCGATCATAGAAATATATCCAATAAAAAACACATAAATTTGTTGTAGACCACTTTTATTTTATTAAAACTCTACCGGTTTCGGAAGCACCCTTCCTTCATCAGGAGAATATTAAAACTAACTTATGATATAGAATATTGACAAGACATATAAATTTTAGGTGTTGGAGTGGGGGGTAAGCAAATGGGTAGGGGTAATTGTAGGATTTCCGGGAAGAACAGAGTGATTTATCGGAAAAATATTCATAATGGGACTAAAAGATAAGTTAATTTGGTTATTTAAAATACTAGCATTATTATTCAGGAATTTTCTAATTTCGAGTCCTTCTAAGTTATCCAATTTTTTGCTTTTATTGTTACGGTGAAGAATTGTAACCCCTGTGTCCTTGTTAAAAGTGTGATCTTTAGAAATTAGATGATTGGCAAATTCTGAGAAGTTATTATTATTTAAGCATCTTAAATGTTCTGTGACTCTAATATTTATATTTCTAGTTGTTTTACCTATGTAGAATGATGGACAATCATTACAACCTAGTTGGTAAATACCTGAGTGGTTTAATTTATGTTCTCTATCTTTAGTATTTTTTAGTAATTTACCTAAATTGTTATCAGTATAGAACGCGGGTTTAATGTGGGAAGGAAATTTTTTTGTGCTAAGTGAGGAAAAGTTGGATATATATAAAATTCTGTGCCATTGAACGGGATTTATTATTTTATTATTATTTTCAGGTGTATTAAATAAAAATGTATTTGTTGAAATTAGTTTTAATTTCTTATTTAGGATTTTATCAATTAAATTTGTGGAATAACCATTATTTAGAGCAATTTGTTTAATTTTTGAAAGTTCAATCGTGAAATTAACATATGATAGTGGGATTTTTACTAGCCGGTGCACCATTGAATGATAAGCAGAATGTTTATGTGAGACCGGATGGTTTGACATGTTATGTATTGTTATATCTGTGTACGTAGGTTTACGAAAAATGTTGAATTCAATTCTGTTATTTATTGAAGTTAGTGTTAGTGTTAAATCTAAAAAATGTATCGATTCATTTCTGCCTATCTCTAAAGTGAATTGGATGCTTTTGTGGAATGAATTTATAAGAAGAAGGAATTTAGTCAGTTGCCGATCTGTCCCTGTCCAGATACAGAAGATATCGTCTACGTATCTTTTCCATGTAAGAACATTGTTCAAAAGTGATGAATTACAATTAAAAATCTTATTTTCTAAGTTATTCATAAAAATATCTGCTAACAGTGGACTCGTCGGCGCGCCCATCGGAAGCCCTTGATTCTGCTGGTAGATACAATTGTTGTATTGGAAATAATTTTGGTTTATGCACATATTGAATAGGCGGGACAGGTCATTAATCATATCAATATCTAAATTAGAGGAGTTTAGGATATCTACAATTATTTCTTTGCAATCAGTAGTTGGGACATTTGGGAACAAATTAATTACATCAAAGGAAATAAGTTTGGCATTATTGGGAATAACTAAGTCCTAAAATTCCTAAGTTATACGGGTTTTTGAAAATACATAAAAGCAATAAACCCATCAGACCCGTGGTATCATGTTGTGCTTCCCCGAATTTCGTAATAGCTTCTCACATAACGAATGTCTTTAATAATATTAATGTGTTTTCCAATAAGTATACGATCAAGAACTCCTTTGAACTGTTAAGTGCAGTTAAGGACTTAGTTATTCCCAATAATGCCAAACTTATTTCCTTTGATGTAATTAATTTGTTCCCAAATGTCCCAACTACTGATTGCAAAGAAATAATTGTAGATACCCTAAACTCCTCTAATTTAAATATTGATATGATTAATGACCTGTCCCGCCTATTCAATATGTGCATAAACCAAAATTATTTCCAATACAACAATTGTATCTACCAACAGAATCAAGGGCTTCCGATGGGCGCGCCGACGAGTCCACTGTTAGCAAATATTTATATGAATAACTTAGAAAAAAA
This sequence comes from Halesus radiatus, assembly GCA_022606495.2. Lineage (NCBI taxonomy): Eukaryota > Metazoa > Arthropoda > Insecta > Trichoptera > Limnephilidae > Halesus > Halesus radiatus. Next base: position 29,897 of record JAHDVE020011883.1, read on the forward strand.
TATTTTGTTCTTACATGGAAAAGATACGTAGACGATATTTTCTGTATCTGGACAGGAACAGATCGGCAACTGACTAAATTCCTTCTTCTTATAAATTCATTCCACAAAAGCATCCAATTCACTTTAGAGATAGGCAGTAATGCATCGATTAATTTTTTAGATTTAACACTAACTTCAATAAATAACAGAATTGAATTCAACATTTTTCGTAAACCTACGTACACAGATATAACAATACATAACATGTCAAACCATCCGGTCTCACATAAACATTCTGCTTATCATTCAATGGTGCGCCGGCTAGTAAAAATCCCACTATCATCTGTTAATTTCACGATTGAACTTTCAAAAATTAAACAAATTGCTCTAAATAATGGTTATTCCACAAATTTAATTGATAAAATCCTAAATAAGAAACTTAAACTAATTTCAACAAATACATTTTTATTTAATACACCTGAAAATAATAATAAAATAATAAATCCCGTTCAATGGCGCAGAATCTTATATATATCCAACTTTTCCTCACTTAGCACAAAAAATTTCCTTCCCACATTAAACCCGCGTTCTATACTGATAACAATTTAGGTAAATTACTAAAAAATACTAAAGATAGAGAACATAAATTAAACCACTCAGGTCTATTTACCAACTAGGTTGTAATGATTGTCCATCATTCTACATAGGTAAAACAACTAGAAATATAAATATTAGAGTCACAGAACATTTAAGATGCTTAAATAATAATAACTTCTCAGAATTAGCCAATCATCTAATTTCAAAGATCACACACTTTTAACAAGGACACAGGGGTTTCAAGTCTTCACCATGGCACAATAAAAGGCAAAAATTGGATAAATTAGAGAGGACTCGAAATTAGAAATCCCTGAGTATGTGCTGATATTTTAAATAACAAATTAACACCTTTTAGTCCCATTCTTAATATTTTCCAATAAATCGCTCTGTTCTTCCCGGAAATCCTACAATTACCCCTACCCATTTGCTTACCCCCCACTCCAACACCTAAAATGTATATGTCTTGTCAATATTCTATATCATAAGTTAGTTATAATATTCTCCTGATGAAGGAAGGGTGCTTCCGAAACCGGTAGAGTTTTAATAAAATAAAAGTGTCCTACAACAAATTTATGAGTTTTTTATTGTAAATTATGGCGAGCCACAAAGTCAATGCTTTTTACAAATATATATATATATATATATATATATATATTTTTAATATTATACAAATACGAAATGATACGTATTATTTTTAAAGTTCTTGCGAACGCCAGGATTCAAACTCGCGACTTCTGGTTTCGTAATCGAAGCTTACCCTAATGATAACAAACTTTCGATGGGGTTGAGCACCCAAATACGAAGAAGAAGATTTTTATTAATCTTTGCATTATATTTCTTTACACGTAACGGACCTTCAGAAGTGAACATTGTATTTCCGCATCTGCTCCAAGTCTTCCACGTGCAGAACTAGGTCATTTTTCACAAGATTACCATTTTTATTTTATGGTATACGAATTCAGTGAACCTTAACCCGCCCCCGGCAAATATCTCACGCCGTCTGTCCGAAATGAAGTATTTTATTCTGCCAGGGGATGGTCCTACAAATTTTAGGGGTTGGGGTCGTAAAGGGTCAGATACAGGACCGTAAATTATACGCCTTGTACAGTAAAATACCTGTATCACTTCTGATCCCTAAACCGCCCGCAAAACGTTTTTTAGACCCAAACGCAAAAGGGATAATTGAGCAAGAGCTGAAAGATCAACCAAGATAATCAGAGCGCAACGAATAATGGTTACAGTATCGTCCGTTCATTTATATTTTTTTGTTATCTTTTAAATAAATATGATGGTCTCCTTGATATCTGCGGATATCTTTAAAACTATTTAGGTGCTGCTATTACATTGAGAGCTTATCCTCACTGTAACAAAACTGTACTATTGTTTTTTTGTATTTCTCAACTTGTAAGATACTTACTGATATATATATATATATATATATATATATATATATATCAGTATTTTTTTTATATAATATTATTAAATGCTATTATGTTATTGAAGGCTGTTATCACTATTACAAAATTTTCTACCGTTGCAATTTTTTTAAACTTTTTGTTTGGAAGATTTATTTACTATGTACTTTTGCTATTTTTGATTTATTAAATTCGCTACCGGTTTCGACACAACCGTGCCATTCACTAGCATTCTTAAAACTTATATTTATACCAAAAAGAAGATGAAGCTAATCTTGACCAATCTATCGAATGGAATGATTTCAATTTTGAGTCCAACATCCTTCAAAGTGAAGTCAAAGCAGCCATGCTCAAATTGAAAAACATTATATCAATAGGAAGTGATGAGTAAGTAATGAGGGGATCACCAAAATACATTCAATTTATGACTACATATGGCAACATGGAAAATGGCACAAGGAATGGGTTGAATCGGTTTTTATACCATTACACAAGAAGGGTTCAACGAAGAAATGCGAGAACTACAGGACAATATCCCTCATCTCCCACGCCAGTAAGGTAATGTTATACATTACTAATGAGCGTCTTGGAAGCTACTTAAAATGACAAACACCACGCAAACAGGCAGGGTTTGTCAAGGGTAGAGGAACTCGAGAGCATGTACTCAATATCCGACAACTTATTGAGAAGTGTCGAGAGTTCAATTTGCCCACTATGCTCTGTTTCATTGACTACTTCATCGTGGTTCCATTGACTGCGTACAGTGGAACCATCTGTGGAAAGTACTTAAGGAGATGGAAGTTCCTAAACACTGCATATCTATCGTTGGAAACCTGTATACCGAAGGACACGCATGTATCGAGATTAACACCCAAACGTCGGACACATTTAAAGTGAAGAAAGGGATAAGTCAGGGATGAATTCTCTCACCAATGTTGTTTAATATATATGTAAAATATATAATGTGTAAGGTTCGTAATGGTCGGAAAGGTAGAATTAACATTGGAGGCCAAAAAATCTCCAATATCAGATATGTATATGACAGTACACTCATCGACTCTTCTGAAGAAAACATAAATCACGTCCTTGCTTAAATATAAGAAAAAAGTCATAAACTAGGTATACTGATCAACAAAACCTAAACAAAACGAATGGCGATAGGGCAAACACCTTTGTGTTATATTTCTTATCAGTTTTAACAACGATAGTGTTTTTATCTTATCTAGTACGAGTTACAATAACCCAACAATGTCAATTTTCTCAATTCATTCAATCCATCCATAAAGTTCGAGATTTTCAACCATGGACTAGATAGAGATTTTTCTGGCGTGGACAGACATTTGCGCGTGGTGAACTTTCCGCAGTGAATTGTGGACGATGAACGTTCCTAGAACCGAAAAATCTTTACATATTTTTAAAAAGCATTAACTTTGTGGCTCGCCATAATTTACAATAAAAAACACATAAATTTGTTGTAGACCACTTTTATTTTATCAAAACTCTACCGGTTTCGGAAGCACCCTTCATTCATCATTTTGGCGCTCTCGCAGCAGCCGGCAGCTTTTTATAAGCGCTCCAGTTTATCTGGGAAATATTGCTTAGTTCTTAATTTTTCCGGTGTTAAAGTAGCGTAAAATAACCGCAATAATTTATAGGTTACATTTATAAAAATCATATAATTTTAGTGTGGCCGTTTCGAGCTTAAATCAAGTTTATAATAAAAAATCAAATAAAAACCCAAATATTTTAAGTTCAAATCTGTCGCGTCGTTCTAAACTAACCCAAAAGCATCGGTCGGTCGAAGCGTTCGACACATGTGCTTATTAAAAGACCTTTTTGCTTGTTAAAAGTGTCCCGAAGTAAATGATTTACAATGTTATTCTTTGAACTGTGGTGATTGTAAACAATATCGTATACGAGCTAGACAACTCAAACTCAAACTTAATGGTGAATGTGCTATTTTGGAGCCTTTAATAAGCTGCAAAGATATCGCTGTATAACCTTGAACACTGTACCACAACTGCAATCCGCAAACTTAGATTTCGTGGCTACCGAGAAAGGCGCAATAGGGAATAAAAACATTTGACGAGAAGATCTTCTGCTGTCACAGCGACCTGAGTTCTGACCTCCAGTTCACGGAGCAGATCCGGTGCATCATGCGGCCCACGGACGTGCCCGAGAAGGCTGCTCCGCGGCCTGCTGTGGTCCGACCCCCACAAGGATACCGCCGGCTGGGGCGAGAAATAGACGACACGCTGATGTGGTCTTTCCAGATCCTGAAGCCGGCCGACGAGCGCCACCTGGCGTATGGGCAAACCAACACCGAGCGTCCCGTTACGCAGCCCAGGGGCGTCACCAACAAAGACAAAGAAGATTGGAAGAAAGGATCAGTACCCCGGCCCCCGTCCTCACCCGCCGCCCAACTTCACATAACTCCTATCATTCGTATTAGCGTCTTGCAATATATCGTAAGGAATAAATACAGATAGCTTCTATTTTTTTTTTCAATTAAACATGTATGAAAACTTAAACCAAGCCGTATTTAGTTTTGATAATTTAACTGCATCCTTTATATGGTCTATAAATAATGTATAATGATAGTGTCCAAAAAAAAATAAATGTCATAGATTTAATATAGGAATAATGTAAGAATAGGAAGTAAGATTTGTAAAGCGCCCTTGAGGTGATTTTTCACAAAAACGGCGCTATAAAAATCATCCGAATATTATTATTATTATCAGGAGAATATTAAAACTAACTTATGATATAGAATATTGACAAGACATATAAATTTTAGGTGTTGGAGTGGGGGGTAAGCAAATGGGTAGGGGTAATTTTAGGTTACGGTGCACCGTAACAATAAAAGCAAAAAATTGGATAACTTAGAAGCACTCGAAATTTGAAAATCCCTGAATAATAATGCTAGTATTTTAAATAACCAAATTAACTTATCTTTTAGTCCCATTCTGAATATTTTCCCAATAAATCGCTCTGTTCTTTGCTTACGTCATTTGCTTACCCCCCACTCCAACACCTAAAATTTATATGTCTTGTCAATATTCTATATCATAAGTTAGTTTTAATATTCTCCTGATGAAGGAAGGGTGCTTCCGAAACCGGTAGAGTTTTGATAAAATAAAAGTGGTCTACAACAAATTTATGTGTTTTTTATTGTGAAAAATCTTTACTTTGGATTTACGTTGCGAGTCGAAAATTAATGCATTATTTAGTTTTTAATAACAGGCTTCGCATTATTTTCATAAATTAAGAACCTAAAGGGTTCGGAGCTACTTGGACCTCCTCCACATCCCCAAGGAAAGCCGTCTCGAGAGTCATTAAATTACTGAAATAAACTACAAGTTCCCACTCATTTTAGTATTAGATCTTAATTAAAGTCGTTAAGTTTATGTCACATATTTATCGGCATAAAGTCGTAAACGAAGCTTCCAAATTTTCCTGAGAGCGCCCGCACTAAAAGTCCTTTGTAAAATTATTCGTTTAAAATTCAACCACCCTTAAAATTTTGAGTTTTCCTTATGCGAACAGCGCTTTAAGTGTTAAATAAATGGAAAATCACTTTTTGGTGTCATTTTCAATTAAATAAATAAAAAGTATTTATATTTTTTTCCAAAGATCGGTATTCACTTTGTGGCATCATCATTAATAAATCAATTAAAAAAAAATAGTTTCTATTAAATAAACCAATATTTTATGAAAAAAATTTATTAACATTTTTGATGAATTACTTACCTAGTTTAATAATTTTTTGTTTATGTTTATAATTTAATAGGCCCGAGTCCACTCCTTCCTTTCCTAAAAAACACCCTCCACACAGTAATCCAAAAGATGATATAGGCATGGAAGGAAATTATTTTCCTCCGGGCCTCCTGTACTATAAAAAAAAAATAACATTACTGTGTTCTAATTTTTATCATTTGTCTATATTTCGATGGCCTCCGTGGTCGAGGGGTAAGGCTCTCGACTACGAATCCGAAGGTCGCGGGTTCAAATCCCCGCGTGCGCAAGTAAATTTTATTTATAAAATATAATAAAAACAGTAAATATTGAATGAAACACTAGTATATATTGATTAACTTGGCGGGTTTGCGTTAAGCCGACGTAGCTCAACGGTAGAGCATCTGACCGGACATCAGAAGGGTGCAGGTTCGAGTCCTGTCGGCGACATTTATCTTTGCTCAGAAAGGTTTTTTTCAATTTGGATGAGTGTTTCAGGCTAATAATTATTGTTTATAAAAATAATTGTTACCCTTTGCGCTATGCACAAAAATCTTGTCTTAAGTTTTTAAGAACTTTAGTTTATCAATTAATAAATTTTATTTAATTAATTTGTGCTGTTTCACAAATAACTCATTTAAAAATAATATATTGTATAATTTTATTACTAGTGTTTAGTTATGGTTAACTATGAATAGAATATAAAATTGTGTACGGTAATTCTCACCCTTGTTTTGACATTTGACATTCTAACCTCAAAACTGATCAAAACCGACCGGCCATAGATTTGGAGCGTTTTGGCGGGCTTTGAAAGAATTGGAACTTCGAAAATTATTTTCACTATGAAAACTAACCTTAAAAAAATATGCTGGTATTTAAATTTGAACTTAATTATTAAATAAAAAATACAAAAAACTGGAGTTTCTTATTATAAACAATTGGTTTAAATATTTTTTCGGTACTCATAAAGTTTTATAACAAGATAATAAAGACCATTTTCCATAATACTGACATTTATTTCACCAAGAGAACTAAGCATCACAATGTTCTGAGACCCCTTTTACATTTTTAGTATAAAAATGTCCTTTTCACAAATTGAAAGTTAAATTGAAGGTTCCGTTGAAAGAGGTCATTACTTTGAATTAAATTCAATCGCTTGAATTAGTTTTAATTAAGTCCGTTCCTTTTTATACCTCATCGTAAGTACCTACCGAACTAGTCTGGAGTTTCAACACTAATCCATATTAATGTCCATAATTCACGAGTTGTGATACGAAATTCGAATAAATCGGGTAACTAATTCACGAATGTTAGAAACAAAAGAAGATATGGAATGGAATGTGCCGACTGTCGCCGAACGCAACTGCACCGACTATCAAACTGTTTTCCCTCACTTTTATTTATATTCACGAAACCTAAACAACATCACCGGTCAGTGGCTGAGTTGGCATCGCGTTTGGGTCTCACCCAGACGTCGTGAGTTCAACTCCTCGGCTGGCTGAGTCCTCCATTACGACACGAGAAACATCTTTCGCTCACTGTGATGGTGGTAGGAGATTTTCAAATATTGTTAGGTTATTACCAATAACCAGGGAATATTTTTCTGCTTTAAAAAAAAAAAGAGTGACAAAACACATTTAAATTCATTGCTTTAAGTAGCATTCACGTCATTAAAAAATAATTAAGAAAACAGTGCTATCACTTTACGTCGGGAAAACAGCTTTTATCTGTAAGTACCTCACAAGATATAGAATTATAATTATCACAATTATTTTCTAAGGAAATCGGTTTTAGCGGTAATATATCATCAAATTAAAAATTGATGGGAGTAAATGTGGGTTAACCACAGCTTGAAAATGGCATTGAACGCCGAAACAGCTGTAACAATAATGTAAAAATAAAATATTGCCAAAAAATTAATAATGCCATTTGTACGAGACGTGTAGGCCCGCACAAGGGACTGTAAATATTTACGCAACGGCACACAGGAACGCATCACTATTGTGATTCGCTAGTCCTACTGAGAAAGGTGTTTGGTGTTTTCCAAGTGGGGATGTCATCGCCCGGAGTGTACTTGATTTGTAGCACCGACCAGAATGATCGATCGCTTGAGGTGGTGTCAGCTGTTATATGAGCGACGTTTGCTGCGTATTCGGGACGGTTTTAGGGTCGGACCGGTCGCTGCAAGCTCGTAAGTAGGCTGGGTGGCTATCGGGCTCAGGTTTCGGCATATCCGGGGACTGCTTTAGGGTCAGACCGGTCGCTGCAAGCTCGTAGGTAGGCTGGTGGCTGGCGGGCTCAGGTTGCGGCATATCCGGGGACGGCTTTAGGATCGGACCGGTTGCTGCAAGCTAGTGGGTAGACTGGGTGGCTGTCGGGATTAGGTTGCGGCGTATTCGGGGACGGTTTTAGGGTCAGACTGGTCGCTGCAAGCTCGTAGGTAGGCTGGGTGGCTGTTGTGCTCAGGGTGTGACATATCCGGGGACGGCTTTAGGGTCGGACCGGTACCTGCAAGCTCGTAGGTAGATTGGGTGGCTATCGGGCTCAGGTTGCGGCATATCCGGGGACGGCTTTAGGATCGGACCGGTCGCTGCAAGCTAGTAGGTACACTAGGTGGCTGTCGTGCTCAGGGTGCGACATATCCGGGGACGGTTTTAGGGTCGGACCGGTGGCTGCAAGCTCGTAGGTAGACTGGGTGATTGTCGGGCTCAGGTTGCGGCATATCCGGGGACGGCTTTAGGATCGGACCGGTCGGTGCAAGCTCGTAGGTAGGCAAGGTGTCAATAATGAGAAATGACTAAACAAAATCAACTGAAATATTATTATTAACTGTTTTAGTGTTTATTTTTAGTGTTAATTTTTCTTTTTAATATTTATTGTACATCAAATTTAACAATGTTATTATTAAGTTCTGCAAGTATTTTAAGTTTTTATTACTGTGACAGCTGTTTCGGCCTCCAAGGCCATTTTCAAACTGCGGTTAATCCACACTGCGACGTCCAAAACAATATAATACTTTCACGTCATTATAAATCAAAAAAGAAAACATTGCGTTTAATGCGGGGAAAACACATTATAAATGTAAGTTCCCAAAAAAATAGAAAACATTTTTTATTTTCTAACTAAATTGGTTTAACCGATAATAAATCATTATTTTTAAAAACCCGTCCAAATTAGAATTGGGTGGGAGTAAAAAAATCGTATTAATAAGTCGTCATAATGTGGATTAAGAGCAGTATAAAAATGGCCTGGAACGCCGAAACATCTGTCACAATAATACAAATTAAAAATACCTGTAGAACTTAATAATAATATCATTACATAAAATTTTTAAAAATGTTAAATTATTGTCACCCTCGGCAGGTACCTGAACGTAGAAATGTTTCAGTATTCCGATTTCGACTTTTACCCTCTCCAAGACGGTAGTTATCTCTAGGCATCCCATTTATAAGTGACCTTTGTTTCTTTTCCCCGACTAAGATGCCAATGAATGATGCTTGTGTTTCACATGTCACTCAAAAGTCAGATCCAGTTTTGAGGCGACAGTAATGTGGGCATCCTATGTCTCGCTTCCTCTTCACTTCTCAGTTTTCTCGTGTTTTCCAAAGCTCTTTGTTTTACTGCTACAACTTATTTGAATCCTACCTATTGTTTCTCAAGTAGAACTTTACTTCACTATGGAATTCATATTAATTACAATGTTTCTCTTTCTATGTTTCATTTGGAGCATATCATTATAATATTCAGGTGCTTAAAATATAAATTTAATATTGTTTAAATTGAATTAAATTATGTGACGAGCAAACTCACATTTATGTAATTTCGAATATGATGTATTTATAATGATAAAAAAATAAAATAAAAAAAACCCTTTTTTAAACTCTTTTCCAAAATTTATTTTTGACCGTGACCGGTTTCAGTCTACGACGGCTATCTTCAGACTGATACAATTAATTCTTAACTATGGGTTGTATACAATTTAGGGTATCAGGGGTAACAAACAATGATTTTAGTTATATTCTATTTTTCAGTATTATTATAGCATCATTTTACAAAACTTGACTTGTATGGTACTTTTGAATTTATTCATTACTTCATATATTAATCTGGTTTCAAAAATCATTAAGATGGGTAACAGTTGTTTTTTATTGTTAATATGATTTTATACTATTTATTTAATAAAAGGTTGGTGAATACTGATCGATAATGAGTTTATTCTAGGATTTTCCCATCTTAGTTCTAATATCAAGGTTAAAAACAGGATTTTCAGTAATTGGGTTACTACACACAGGAAGACTTCAGAAAAATAATTTCCCTACAGGTCTATGTCATCTTTGGGGATGTTTTGTGGAGGGTCTTTTAAGGAAGGAAATAAAGAGAAGCTCAAAGAACGAAAGGGGTATTTATTTATATATAAGAAACAAAGAGCTTTTAATACGAAGGAAGTTTAACAACGGTTAATGTTTTATTTATGAAGCTAACAAGATAAAGAAAAAATAAAATAAGAAGGAAGGCGGCAGAGGAAGAGGAAGATAGGTTCGGGACAGGAGATGCTCTCAACACATTTTATACTCGTGCATCAATTTGTGGTCATACATATTACTTATGTTCGATATTTTAAAGGCTATTGTGATGAATATCGATATTTTGAAATTGTGCGTTATATAGCGCACAAATACGGGGAATTGGAGAATTTAATAGGTATGATAAGTGGGTAGAAATCTGGGGGTCAGTATGTCTAGGGGTAACGAGCGCATTATTCCATTCCTTCCACTGCGATGTAAGGCGATGGGTCGAGAGAGTCCAGCTGAAGAAATCAAGTGGTTTCCTCCAACCGACCTCTCCAGATCCGGCCTGTCACACAGTTCGTGGACATCTGCTCGTCAAAAAAATGGAACACTCTGATCTGACAGTAATTGCTCGAAGTGCTCTCTAAAACTACTTTCGGGGTGCATGTTTGTTCTTGACTTCATTCGGTAAGTTTTTGGTTTTCCTCGACCTTTTAAACCTTCAAACTGTCCATTATTACATTCAACCAAAACCATCATTATTATTTTCGTTGTTATTAACAGTCCACAACAGTTTTAAGTGCGAAACTTCACATTTTTATCTGGGTAGTTACGCTTATAACACGGGATGTGTTGTGACCCTGGAGGAAGTGGCAGGGGGAAAATACGAGAAAGAGGAAGGTTGGCAAGTACCTGGATATCCATACCTGGTTCCCGAACACGGCTAACGCCAGATAAATCAACGTTCCGGGAGTATTTATCACTCTAAAAGAAAATAAAGATTTTAGTAGAAGCGTATTTGAAGTGAAATATTTTAATAAGGAAAATCAATAGTGACCGGCCGAAGTTTCAGTTTCGGCCAATAAACGAGTTTCCGCCGCGGTTTTGGTTTCGGCCTTCAATTTTCCGAAACTTTTGCTTAGCCGAAATCTGTGTTGAATCATGTTCGACTTTACTCGGGCGCGTGTGTGCACCTTTGGCCGCGTGACCTTCAGTTAGAGGCTCCATTTTTTAAAAACTTTTACATAACAACGACCCAAAAAGCAATGAAAATAAATCTTTTTTCTCTTTAAATTGGTGGGCTTTATTTTATTTCGAATTTAATTTGACTCTGTAGCTACCTATTGAACTGGCCACTAAGCTTTGTTATTTCAAGAGCCGCTAAACATCTGAAACACGGCGACACTAGTGACATCTGTGTTTCCTATATAGTCGCAGGTTTTCCCTAATAGAATCATTATCTTCCCGATGTTCAGCTATATTTGATCATCTCTCTTTGTTCAGTATTCAATTGGTATTATTTTTTACTTCGTGTACCAATTTATATTTGACGGCCTCCATGGTCGAGGGGTAAGGCTCTTGACTACGAATCCGAAGGTCGCGGGTTCAAATCCCGGCGTGCGCAGTTAAATTTTATTTAATTAATTTGTGCTGTTTCACAATTAATTAATTAAAAAATAATATATAGTATATTTGTGCACGTTCCAGAGTGGAAGATACTCTCAGTATCACCCTGGTGAAAGACCATCACTCAGAATTGAAGCGTTGCTTGAAATGGCTTTTACCAGTGTTTGGTGACCAGATCTGAATAGCCAGGTATTTCCCCATCTTCCTCTTCCCCTTCTCCTTCCCCTCACCAATACCTTTAGCCTCACAACATTCCCCAATTCGAGATTCCATAGTCTTACTGGTTCCAGACGGTTGGGAGCAGTTGGGACTCTTGTGCCTTATTCATATAAAAAAAATATATATATATATTGTGCAAGTTTAACTATAAATATAACTGTTAAACAAGTTAGTCGACTCAAGTTAACTGTTGGTGAGCCGCTTCAGTAATCACAGACACGATAACACCCACCTTTGACTAATGTATTAATGTATAAATCCATCAAAACTAAATTCCACTAATAATAAATATTATTATTATTTATTTATTGGGGAATGTAGGGAGGTTAGTGCCGTCTCACACATCCCATAAAGTACATAAAAATAACATAAATAATATATATTCATAAAAATGGAAATGTAAAGACAACATAATAGATGTTAGTGAATTATTGTACTTAAGATTTATGGAGATAATATTTTTCTCCACGTTTCTTCTATGCTGGAATCTGGACTCTGGCGGGATTCAATAATCAGGACATTTCCGGATTTGTTTACCCTCTCCCTAAATCCTGCCACCCGGGTTCTTATGAGGGTTCTAAATCCAGTAACTCGCCCTTCCGTGAGCATGTTGGAGGCACTGCAGTGTCTGGAAAGACCGAACATCGCATAGGTGTTGTTGTACTGAAGTCTTCCCATGCTACCCTTCTTGAAGTTCGCCCAGAGTTCGCATCTGTGAAGAGTTGTACAGAACGCAATAAATAGCGTCCTTTTCACGAGTGGACTGCAAAGCCGAAACCTTCTACTGAGCATGTTTGACTTTACACTGAGTGCTCGTTTTTGCCTATCGATATCATCGTCCTCCATCAACTTACTAGTAATGACGTGTCCCAGATACATGACTTTTAAAATTGATTCCAAAATTGGTGACTCCAACGAGATAACAAATAATATGAATTGAATTCGGAACAAAGAGAGATCTAGTCTAATCTAGCCGAACAACAGGAATAAAATGATTCTATTAGGGAAAACCGGCGACTATTAGGGAAATATAGATGTCACTAGTATCGCCGTGCTCCGGTGTTTGACGGCTATCGAAATTGCAAATCTTAGTGGCCAGTTCAGCAGGTAGACGCAGGTGGCTACAATACAAATTACGAACCTTATAAGTTTAACAATAAATACGTCTATTTTCGGGGTATGGAGAGTTTTTGGCATATTTATTTGTTTCGGTTGAAGGGTGAAAATAATGTTTCAGACGGTCACTAGAAATGAAGAGTTGTTAACTTTTAATCGTGTTAAAAAAATCATTGTAAACACGATTTAGACGTAATGATTAAGTTGCTTTAAAATATTAGTATTCACATTGTGGCGTCATTATTAATAAATTAATAAAAATATTTTATTTATATTTTTATAAACAATAATTATTAGCCTGAAACACTCATCCAAATTGAAAAAAACCTTCCGAGAAAAGATAAATGTCTCCGACAGGACTCGAACCTGCAACCTTCTAATATCCGGTCAATATTTGGATGAGTGTTTCAGGCTAATAACTATTGTTTATAAAAATAATTGTTACCCTTTGCGTTATGCACAAAAATCTTGTCTTAAAAACTTTAGTTTATCAATTAATAAATATTTGACAAGTCAAAACATTTTTCACCAATAAAATGTAGACATAATTTGTCTCGATGCCATCTATTGAGGAATTTAGCCGTTACAAGCCTTTCTCATACTAATAAAGTTGGTTGTTTACAGGTGAAATATAATAAAAAAACAGTAATTATTTAATGAAACACTAGTATATATTGATTAACTTGGCGGGTTTGCGATAAGCCGACGTAGCTCAACGGTAGAGCATCTGACCGGATATTAGAAGGTTGCAGGTTCAAGTCCTGTCGGCGACATTTATCTTTTCTTGGAAGGTTTTTTCAATTTGGATGAGTGTTTCAGGCTAATAATTATTGTTTATAAAAAATAATTGTTACCCTTTGCGCAATGCACAAAAATCTTGTCTTAAGTTTTTAAGAACTTTAGTTTATCAATTAATAAATATTTGACAAGTCAAAGCAATTTTCACCAATAAATGTAGACATAATTTGTCTCGACGCCATCTATTTGAGGGATTTAGCCGTTACAAGCCTCTCTCATACTAATAAAGTTGGTTGTTTACAGGTGAAAATATAATAAAAACAGTAATTATTGAATGGAACACTAGTATATATTGATTAACTTGGTGGGTTTGCGATAAGCCGACGTAGCTCAACGGTAGAGCATCTGACCGGATATTAGAAGGTTGCAGGTTCGAGTCCTGTCGGCGACATTTATCTTTTCAATTTGGATGACTGTTTCAGGCTAATAATTATTGTTTATAAAAATAATTGTTACCCTTTGCGCTATGCACAAAAATCTTGTCATAAAAACTTTAGTTTATCAATTAATAATAAAAATACATTTTAAACACCACTTTATTGATATATAAATATCAAAATGTTTCGAAAGAGAAGCTTTCCTCATCAGGATATACAGAATACAAAAAAAATTAAATACAACTATACACAAATGATAAACATAGAAAAGAATAATGTAAGAATAGACAAATGATTAATTGCTTACCTAATCTAATCACTTTTTATTTATGTTTATAATTTGTCTATTCTTACATTATTGTGTTCTATGTTTATCATTTGTCTGTATTTTTATTTAAATTATTATTTTTTTTAGTATTCTGTATGTCCCGGAGAGGAAATAATACTGTGACCACTGGGGGTCCAGATAATTTTCCTACATCCCAACAAACCGCTGAATTATGGCCATATTAATCTGACACATACGCATCGGGAACTCAATAAGGAGAGAATAAAATGAATAAGGGTCGTCCCTTCTGGAGACCGCGAAGTAATCTACACTCGTACATGTGTCATCTCGGGGTGAAAAGGTTTTGAAACAGTTGACGCACTTTCTGCTGTCCTGGAATTTCTTTAGCTTTTGTTTTTTTTTTCTTTTATTTATGATAAAATCGTATAAAAAAAAACTAACATTGTTTATAATGTATTACTCCCAATGAGTTCCGTGAAGAACAACTTTATAAACTAAGAAAAATAGCATACAAAAGAGAATATTAATTGTTTTTGTGTTTAATTCGTAGAAATCCGTTTAATTATTTTTGTTTTTTAAATTTAATGTAAATCAAATATTAAGTTCTGCGAGTATTTTTAGTTTTTGTTGTTGTGACAGCTGTTTCGACGTTCGTGGCCATTTCCAAGCTATGGTTAATCCACATTGTGACGACTTATTTATATGATTTTATTTACTCCCACCCAATTCTAATTTGGACGGGTTTTAAAAAAAATAATGTTTGATTATCGGTAAAACCGATTTAGTTATAAAATAATTAAAATTCTCCATTCTGTGAGGTTTTTATATTTTTAATGTGTTTTCGCCGTACTTAGATGACAATGTTTTCTTAATAATGTGTTATATTGTTTTGATAATGTGAAAATACCGAGAAGTGGCGAATAAATAATTTTACTTTCTTTATTAATTAATTTCATATTAAGATCATTCGTTTGTTTATTAATTTCTTATTGTTCAAGTAAATTTAATCTATGACCCTTTATTTCTATATATAAGGGTTTAGGCTCGTTGTTGTCAAGTAATAATAATAAAAAAATAAAAAAATACTCTGCAGAACTTAATAGTAACATTATTAAATTTGATTTACATTCAATTTTAAAAACATACAAAAGAGAAGTGTGCGGAGGGACATTTAACAAAAGACTCAAAGGTGGAAAGATGATGGAAATACACAAAAAAATATATACACGTTCGATTGTGGATATGGGAAAAAGAAGGCTGGTTATTCAGATCTGGTCGACAAATACGGATATATCCTTTTTTTAATTTTATTTTTTACTTAATTTTACAAGAGAAACAAATACAATTCAAAAAGTCCCGATAAACTACTTTTAGCTTCTTATTTAAAACATAAAATTTACAGACAAGATTACAAAATATGTAAAATAAAAATATTTAAAAAAAAAACAATATTTAAAATAAAAACATATGTAACAAGCTTAAACATAAATATTTCTACAAAAATATATTAAAAATAATTAATAAAATAAAAGCATAAACGAAAGCAATAAAATAATATTTCCTTATTTCAAATACAAATATCTTCTTTCAGCTAGGAATAATGTGATCCAAAGTTCTTTGTCCTTATTTGTTTTTATACTTAGGAACCATACTTTGAACTCACGTCTGCGGCTGCTCGAACGGATTGCTTTCCATTTAACCTTACAAAAAAGTGGTCGATACGAGAGTTCTTTATTTTCTGTTGAACGATCACTTCCCCAGTAGATTCGTAGAAAGGCTTTATACATAACATGATCCGACGCAACCGGACAATGGTTAATAATGCCAAGCGGTATGTACATAATATGTGAAGATATATATATATATAGGAGGCCGTTTTGAAAAAGCAACCATAATTCAACCTTTTGTTAGCAGATAAATCCGTTTAATCTGGCTTTATGTGAGGGCAGCGAGGAAATTAAAATGTTTGTTTAGGCCAGCATTTGTAAGGCTTTTAAAGAATTAAAGCTTTTGCACTAGGAAAGTAATAATTCGCGGCACTAAATAAAGGAGCCTGCCGCATAAAGCCTCAAAGGCTTTAATTTCGCAATGTCAAATTTAAATACTTATCTCGTCGTGTCAGAAGCTATATTTTTTTCTGTTGCCTAATGAATTTAATTATTATTCACTCCTAGACTAAAAAAAATCTACCATGAAATTGGCGTAAAAGAAATCGCCCTCGTTCCTATTAAAATGATAACATTTATTTATTCCAGAAGGTGTGCAGGGGTAGTGCAACGCAATACATACCATAAGTGATAATAATATAAATGAAAAAAATAATAATTACGTAAGAGGAAGAAAAAAAGAAAAGAAAAACATAGAAAAAGATTACTCAGTAAAATATGCAAAATAAGTTAATTCACTAAAAGAGAATAAACGAATGAGAACTAAAAGGAATACATGTATTCATATATTCCTGATAATGAAAGCATCGCTGTCGAAACATGTAGATATTTATAAAGTGGTAAAAACAAAGTATATTTTTTAAATTTTAATTTACATATTGCTTATTTCTAATACGTACTACACTTTTTTACGCCTTATTCTAAATATGCTTAATCTAGGAACATGTTTTTTATTATTTTCCGGTGAACTAAGCTATGTATTTTGATGCCTTTGTGCGGTGTAAACAATTTTGTATTTATAAATATTTAAATGTTTTTATTTATTTAAACATATTACATATGTACATTAATTATGATTTTATTCCTATATTTTTGTATTACATATAGGTATAACTTCGACTACCATAATACGGGCTTGTACCTAGTTTGGTAGTTGAAAATTTAAAAAAAAATGTGAACTCTATACCAAATTTATAAGATGAAATAATAAATAATAAAAAAATGTTAAATTCGTTTATAAAAAATATGTATTGGAACTAAATAAAATAAAATTCTTTATTATTTAAATAAAAAATATTTTTGTTTTAAGCCACTTTGTTTTTATATATATTTCTGCATTCGACCGGTTTCGGTTGGACTCAAACTTCTTCAGGAATGTACACATATTAACTAAAATTAAAGTACAGAGATATCATAATGGATATAGAGAAAGTGAGGAAAAGAGACAGTACGATAGGGTAGAACAGGACAGAGCATCACAGAGGGGGGCTAGAGGGGTAGATAGATAGGTAGGGGGTGGGGCGGGGAACATTTAATTAATACTAACCATAATTTTGATAAAAATACAGGAGTACAATTAATACATAAAAATGGAATAGGTTTGCGCCTTAATAACTTAAAAGCATTAGAAATATCAAAATCAAATAAAAATAATATATGCCAAATTTTAAATAAACAATTAGATTTAACCCAAAGTCCGATTTTAAGGATGTTCCCTTTCTTCCCCTCCCCACCCCCCTCCCACCCTCTGTGCTATCATGCTATCGTGCTGTCT
The DNA here is from genome assembly GCA_022606495.2 of Halesus radiatus. Classification (NCBI taxonomy): domain Eukaryota; kingdom Metazoa; phylum Arthropoda; class Insecta; order Trichoptera; family Limnephilidae; genus Halesus; species Halesus radiatus. Next base: position 47,778 of record JAHDVE020011883.1, read on the forward strand.
CTTTTCCTCACTTTCTCTGTCTCCATTATGATATCTCTGTACTTTAATTTTAGTTTATATGTGTACATTCCTGAAGAAGGTTGAGTCCAACCGAAACCGGTTGAATGTAGAAACATATATATAAAAATAAAGTGGCTTAAAACAAAAACATTTTTTATTTAAATTATAATGTCAACCCACAAAGTGATTGCTTCCTTCGATAAATTAAAATTCTTTATTTTAATTTACACAAAAATATAGTACATGCATTGTGTGGGTTAAATGTAAGCAATGGGATATACCTATATCTATACCCTTTGTGATTTATTCTTTTAAATGTAATTTATATATGAACAAGATCGGTGGCCATCTTGATATTCAGTGACTAGACCTTTCATACAAGTACCGGTGGTTATACAAAAATCATCTTATATAAATAGCAGGCTAACTTGATTCAGTGCCCTGGCCTGGTTAGAGATGTTTTTGGTTACACCCCATACATGTGGTTACCATAATTTGATTTGTAAAACCTGCCGTGAATTTATAATTAAGTAGGCGTACCGCTAATTAAGGCTGCTATGTTCTCATGTGAAGGTTTTCGCCCAACCTTATTAAGCCTCGAGACCCTAAAGGTGACTAGTACCACTCAACAAATATATCAGTCTGCCAAAAACAACACGAGGACCCAATTGCGCATTATCTCATTATTAATGCTCATGAAAGATTGAAATTCGGACAAAGTGTTATGAAATTAATAAAACAAATCTATAACAATACTTTTATAATCATAAATTGAAACAAACCCTTTTGAATAAGTTAAAGTTTTATCAACGTAAGTTTTTTTTAATTAAATAAAATAGTTAAACTTACTACGTGTCGCCTACCCACAACAGGTGACGAAAAAGAGACATTAATAATAATAATAATATCTTTATAAAAAATAAAATAACTTTGTTTTAATTCCACTTTATTATTTTTTCATCCAACCGGTTTCGATTCAACCTGAACCTTCCTCAGGGGTGATTAAAAATATATTAAACATAATACAGAAATACATGGTATTTAATAGAAAATTAGAAGAGAGAGACAGAACATCAACTTAGGTGGGGGGCAAGGAAGGAAGAGCTTCAGAGGGAGGGGTGAAAGTGGGCGGAGGTAATGGAAATATTTAAAAAATGGGGGTGTTAGACAAAGTTATTTTATTTTTTATAATTATTTATTCCCACAAAGTGTTTGCTACATGTAAAGAAATAATATGTTTATTGTAATTAAATTTAACTATAACTAAAAGACATGTATAATATAATAATGTAAGTGTACAGTGGTTTATAAAGTAAAATAGAAAATAATATAATAACAGTTATAGTTGAAGTTTCACATAACCCGCCTCACTAGGCTAGCCTGTGTTGAGGCAGTAATTTTGCACATTATTTTATAGTTTTAAAATACCTATGAATATATACTTATATTAAGATATGCTTCGTAAATCGTTGAATCAATAATTTCGAATTTGTGTGAGTGCACCGGTAAATGCCTTATCATTAATTTTAATCCAATTTTTTACATTGTGTTTGAATTGTAAATTCTTGTCGCAAATTGCCTAAAATTCCGTTGCCCAAAAGTAGTATGAATTACAGGAATTTTGAGTAAATCTTTGTTGGCATTTCTAGTGATACAAGTGTTTAACATTGGACAACTGTTTAATAATAATAGTAATTGGATTACTTCTATAGCGCCGTTTTCGTGGGAAAATCACCTCAAAGGCGCTTTACAATTAATTAAATAACATATCACTTGACTTACAACCAATACCTTACAGCTAAAATTTATAACTAATGGCTAATAAGTCAGACTTATAACTATTGACTTGCAACTATGACTTATGGCTAGGGATTAACTACTGAGACTTATTATTAGTGACTTTCATATATTGCTTAGAGCTAGTGACTTACAACTAAAAGTTATAGTTAGTGACTTATAATTTAGACTTAAGTAGGTATAACTAATTTTGTACTTTTATAACTAGTTTGTACTTTTTTTATAGTTTTTTTCTTCTCACTCTCTCACACCGCCTTTTTCAAACTTGATATGGATAGCTATTAAAAAAAATATTTCATTATAATTATACTTAATTTACTATTAATAGTAATTATAATTTTTTAATCAGATTGTTGATTAATTACTTACCTACTTTAATCAATTTTTGTGTATGTTTGTAATTTGCCTATTCTTACATTATTGTGTTTTATGTTTATCATTTGTCTATACTTGACATTATTATTTTTTAGTATTTCGTATGTCCTGATAAGGAAAACTTCGCTTTTGTAACATCTTGATATGTATACATTAATAAAATGATGATTACAAAGTAATTTTTAATTAAATTATTTTTATTCATAACTTTGTACTTATAGACCGTAATTCATATTGAAATAAACTTATTTCTAACAAAACCGTGTCATTTTTAGGGTACTTATAAATAACACTTAATGTGTTTACATAAATTATGTATACAGGTGGCCAACAATGAATTAAATTAAGGAAATTATGTCAGGTGTAAGGGAGAGAGAAGCCACTGCCCCAACGGAGATAGTTAGGGGAAGAGTTACAAAAGGTTTTTCCCGGAAGGGTCATTAATAAAATTTCGTAATTGAATACAGCGTCATTTTAATTTCAAATCATGTCAACAGCACCTCATATTTTATTACAAGATTAGACGCTTTGAACATGTAGAATCGGTGAACGGAGAATGGAGTGTCAGAAAATATATGATTAAAACCTGCAAACAAAAGGGTGTTTTTTCGAGTAACCGCATCTGCTTTACAAATCTGTCTTTCGATTCCAATCTTACAAAGCTTTTGCAAAACCGCACCATATCACCAACAAAACTCAGGATATTGCGCCAACTTACTCAATTACCATTGTAACAATAATTAAGCCGACTCATCTAGTAATTTAGGTTACACTTCTAGCAGCCTGGTCTACATCTGCATTGTGCGTGGTATGATAACATCCAACGCCGCGAAAGAGAGTTTTCATTTATCATCGCAGATTGCAATCGCACTCGCCTATGGCATAATCCTTTCACGATGAATTATAGCTAGTAAACGTAACGAGATAATCGCTCCGCTAATTTCAAATATACCGCAATTCCATTACTTCTTCATACGCGGAAATTTAATCACGAATCTCGCTTTTCATTAACGCTCCGGCATCGAAGGAGTACAGTCGTGTATATTGGTGATAATTGTGATCAAAAATTTATAGTGTACAAACAATATCTCGCCCACCGGGCGATCTACATAAACAAAATGGAAACGCAAGAAATCATTAAAAACATTAAAGAATTAATAAATAAAATTACTTCCGTAAAAGATTCCAAGGTAAAAACATCGTTGGAGCAAAGTTTAATATCCCTGGAAGAAATATTTCAAAATGAGCGTATCTGTCTACAAAAAAAATCATAGATTTACAAGAAACGATGATTATTAATGACCAACGATACACCAAGAAACTCGAAGAAATTCTAATAACCAACCAAAAAACATACGCCCAAGTGTGTGACAACAAGAAACCAGCGGACACGAAATTGAACATTGAACCGAAATACTCAATTTTATTAACATCTAACACCTTAAACGCCGAGAGCATAAAAACAAAAGTTCAAAAAAATATTGATTTAACTAAAATTAAAGTCGGAGTCAACGGAGTTAAAAAGATTGGCGAAAAAAAAATGATAATTTCATGCCAAAAAAAGAAGATGCAGAAATATTAACCAACGAAATAAATAAGATAACTGGAAAGGAGATTTCGGCGGAAGAAATAAAAAAAAAGAAACCGTTCTTGATGTTAAAAAGGCTTCAATGCCAATTGACTGAAGAGGATATTATACATGGAATTATACAACAAAATCAAGAATTAAATCAAGAAGACAAAAATAATATTAAACTCATTAAAGAGTTAAAAAACAAATATAATGAAGGTAAAGAAAACGATACCACAAACTACATCATACAAACAACCGGAAAATTAAGAAGAATATTATTAGACAAAAAAAAAAAAAATATAAAATTCCAACGAGTGTACGTCGAAGATTGTAACCCACTCACACAATGCTATCACTGCCTTAAGTTCGGCCATACAGCCCAAAGATGTCTCGACAGGACGCAGCCACCCATTTGCCCCCATTGTACTAAGGAACATATACTCTCGAAATGCGAAAACAGAGAAATAAACCCAATTTGCAACAATTGCTGTGTGCAAAATAAAAGATTTAAATTGAACTATTCCACCGAACACCGGGTTGACAGTATAAAATGTCTTTACCGGCAAAAAATGCTTCAAATTGCTAGAGAGCGCATCGACTACGAATAAATATGGTAAATTATATCTCCTCATACTAACTTCAAAATGACTGATTTTATATGTAATGCTTTAGATAAAAAAACATTTATAGAAGAAAGATTATACCACTCCATAAGAGATTTAAATCTAATTTGCTCTGATAAAGGATTTACCTTATTTCATACTAATATAAGAAGTATCGAAAAGAACTTAGATGAATTAATAATATCTTTAAAAACATTAAATTATTTTCCGGACGTTATAGTGTTAACAGAAACACATTCCGCCGGCGAACTGAATTATAATCTTCCGGGGTACTCTTTCTATACAACAACAACAAAGTTAAACAAAAACAGTGGTATTGCAATATTCATATCTAACCGCTATAATGTACTCAACATTAAAGAAATACACAATTTTCATAATGTAAACCTATTAAATATTGAGTTTAAAGACCAAAATAAATATTATAATATTATTGCCGTTTATCGCACTCATGCATCAGTAATATCACAATTTATAAATGAATTAAAAAATATATTATTAAATTTTAGAAATAAAAATAATATTATTGTTGGAGATATGAACTTAAATATTGCAAAAGTATACTCTAGTAAGGATAAAGATAATTATCTAAACATGTTAGCGGAACTTAATTATTTACCGTGCATAAATTCATATACTAGAAACGTTTGAGGTCAACGACCTTCATGTTTAGATCATATATTTACAAATATTTCTGATATCCAAAATATTATATCTGCTGTCATTCATACAACTATCACTGATCATTATTCATGTATATTCAATTATAAATTCTGTAATCCAACTTTTCCACCATTTAAACAAGAAAATGTTTCAAAAAAAGTACTTAACATGGATATGTTAAAATGTAAATTAGAAGTAGAAAATTGGCTTGATTTATATCAATGTAATAATGTCAATGTTTGTTGTAAAATGTTTGAAGAAAAATTATCTAAATTCATAAATGACTCAACAAATAATGTCATATCCAAATCCAAACTACCTAACTTCAAACCTATAAAACCATGGATAACTCACTGTTTAATAGTATCCGTACGTCATAAGCAAGCTCTTTATAGATTAACTAATCAACAACCAAATAATGAACATTTACAGAAACATTTTAAAGCATATAAAAATACACTCTCATATATCATAAAACATACAAAAGAAAGCTATTACAAACAGAAGTTGATACAGGTTGAAAATGACAAAGGAGTATGGATGATTATAAATGAGATAATGGACAAAAAAAAGTATAAAAACAATGAAATCAGCACTATTATTCATGATAATTCGAAAACATGTTGCAAAGAGAACCCTTTAAAAGCTGCAAATATATTTAACGAATTCTTTGCAAATATAGGAGAAAATCTTGCTAATCTCATAAACAAAGATCCAAATATAACAATTCCAGACTGTAATGTTGATGTTAAAAATAAAATGTCAACATTTCAACTCACCACAGAGGACGAAATAGTAACTATTATAAACGGCATGAAAGGAGGCTCTGCCCCAGGTTTTGATAGAATTACAATTAACATTTTAAAAAATATTAAAAGCAAAATTTCTAAACCGTTAATGCATATAATCAACACAAGTTTCCAATGCGCAGTATTTCCATCTTATTACAAACAAACTACCGTAACTCCAATATTTAAGTCTGGTAATCCCGAAGAAGTTAATAATTACCGTCCCATTTCAGTAATCTCAAATATTGCAAAAGTTTTTGAAAAACTGTAAAAAAAAGATTTTACCAGTTTATAAAATGTAATAGTATAATTAACGAAAATCAATTCGGATTTATGGAAAGTAGAAGCACACAGGATACAATTGCAAAATTAACTAGCCTTATTCACACTTCATTAGATAAATCATTAAAATGCCTTGGAGTTTTTATAGATCTCAAAAAAGTGTTTGATAGCATATCTCATGACAACCTTATAAACAAATTAAGCAACATTGGAATAAATAGTACAGCTCTGGAATGGATAAAAAACTATCTTTTCAAACGTCCTCAAGTGGTAAAAATAAACGAGGTACTTAGTCATAAAAAAACAAGTAATTTTGGCATACCTCAAGGTACAGTACTGGGACCTCTACTTTTTATCATCTATGTAAATGACATATTCATGCAAAAGCTAACGGAAAAATAATATCTTATGCTGACGACACTGTCATAATAATTGAAGGTACTGACTGGAATTCTATTAACAAGCTAGCAAATACTGATATTAATATATTAAAAAATTGGTTCGATAATAATCTACTCTCCCTTAACACTGGAAAAACAAAATTTATTCCTTTTTCTATCAATAAATTTAAATCAAAACCAGAAATAAAAATTATAATACACCAAAGTAACTGCAACAGAATCAATTGTAATCAAGCATGTTCAATACTTAGTCCAACTTCCGAAATTAAATACCTTGGTGTATATATAGACCAGCATTTTAAATGGAAAACACATACTTGTGAACTTGTTAAACGAATTAGAAAATGTATATATATATTTATAAGACTAAGAAATATTCTTAGACTAGAAAACCTAAAAAGAGTGTACTATGCAATTGTTCAGTCTATTTTACAATATGGAATTATTGGCTGGGGGGGAACATATGATAATATTTTAAGTCCACTTAAAATAATTCAAAGATTGATAATAAAGGTAATTTTAAAAAAACCACCATCATTTTCCACTGAAAAGCTTTTTACAATATTCAATGTACCTACAGTAGATAAAATTTATAAAAAATAT
>JAHDVE020011884.1:0-32731 GCA_022606495.2 Halesus radiatus
AGACCCATAATATACACGATATTATATAAGTAAAGCTTCCATCATCAGGATTCTCAAAACACTAAGAAATGATGACTAGTATAGACACATTATATACACGTTATTATATAAGTAAAGCTTCCATCATCAGGATACTCAGTATACTAAGAAATTATGACAAGTATAGACACATAATAAATATGATATTATATTAGTAAAGCTTCCATCATCAGGATACTCAGTATACTAAGAAATTATGACAAGTATAGACACATAATAAATATGATATTATATTAGTAAAGCTTCCATCATCAGGATACTCAGTACACTAAGAAATGATGACAAGTGTAGAGACATAATATACACGATATCGTTTAAGTAAAGATTCCATCATCAGGATACTCAGTACACTAAGAAATGATGACAAAGGTAGAGACATAATATACACGATATTATATAAGTAAAGATTCCATCATCAGGATACTCAGTACACTAAGAAATGATGACAAGTATAGAGACATAATATACACGATATTATATAAGTAAAGGTTCCATCATCAGGATACTCAGTACACTAAGAAATTATGACAAGTTTAGACCCATAATAAACATGATATTATATAAGTAAAGCTTCCATCATCAGGATACTCAGTACACTAAGAAATGATGACAAGTATAGAGACATAATATACACGATATTATATAAGTAAAGCTTCCGTCATCAGGATACTCAGTACACTAAGAAATTATGACAAGCATAGACCCATTATATACACGATATTATATAAGTAAAGCTTCCATCATCAGGATTCTCAGTACACTAAGAAATGATGACAAGTGTAGACCCATTATATACACGTTATTATATAAGTAAAGCTTCCATCATCAGGATACTCAGTACACTAAGAAATGACGACAAGTATAGAGTCATAAGATACCCGAAAGTAAAACTTCCATCGTCAGGATACTCAGTACACTAAGAAATGATGACAAGTATAAAGACATAATATACACGTTATTATATAAGTAAAGCTTCCATCATCAGGATACTCAGTACACTAAGAAATGATGACAAGTGTAGGGACATAATATTCACGATATTATATAAGTAAAGCTTCCATCATCAGGATACTCAGTACACTAAGAAATGATGACAAGTATATGAGTCATAATATACCTGAAAGTTAAACTTCTCCATCATCAGGATACTCAGTACACTAAGAAATGATGACAAGTATAGAGACATAATATACACGTTATTATATAAGTAAAGCTTCCATCATCAGGGATACCAGTACACTAAGAAATGATGACAAGTGTGGGGACATAATATACACGATAGCATATAAGTAAAACTTCCATCATCAGATACTCAGTAAATACTCAAAAAAAATTATGACAAAGTATAGAGACATAATAAATACGATATTATAAAGTGAGTAAAGCTTCCCTCATCAGGATACTCAGTATACTAAGAAATTATGACAAGTATAGACACATAATAAATATGATATTATATTAGTAAAGCTTCCATCATCAGGATACAAAGTATACCAAGAAATGATGACAAGTATAGACACATAATAAACATGATATTATATTAGTAAAGCTTCCCTCCTCAGGATACTCAGTACACTAAAAAATGATGACAAGTATAGAGACATAATATACACGATATTATATAAGTAAAGCTTCCATTATCAGGATACTCAGTACACTAAGAAATGATGACAAGTATAGAGGCATAATATACACGATATTATATAAGTAAAGCTTCCATCATAAGGATACTCAGTACACTAAGAAATGACGACAAGTATAGAGGCATTATGAAGAAATTATGACAAGTTTAGACCCATAATAAACATGATATTATATAAGTAAAGCTTCCATCATCAGGATACTCAGTACACTAAGAAATGATGACAAGTATAGAGACATAATATACACGATATTATATAAGTAAAGCTTCCGTCATCAGGATACTCAGTACACTAAGAAATTATGACAAGCATAGACCCATTATATACACGATATTATATAAGTAAAGCTTCCATCATCAGGATTCTCAGTACACTAAGAAATGATGACAAGTGTAGACACATTATATACACGTTATTATATAAGTAAAGCTTCCATCATCAGGATACTCAGTACACTAAGAAATGACGACAAGTATAGAGTCATAAGATACCCGAAAGTAAAACTTCCATCGTCAGGATACTCAGTACACTAAGAAATGATGACAAGTATAAAGACATAATATACACGTTATTATATAAGTAAAGCTTCCATCATCAGGATACTCAGTACACTAAGAAATGATGACAAGTGTAGGGACATAATATTCACGATATTATATAAGTAAAGCTTCCATCATCAGGATACTCAGTACACTAAGAAATGATGAGAAGTATAGAGTCATAATATACCCGAAAGTTAAACTTCCATCATCAGGATACTCAGTACACTAAGAAATGATGACAAGTATAGAGACATAATATACACGTTATTATATAAGTAAAGCTTCCATCATCAGGATACTCAGTACACTAAGAAATGATGACAAGTGTAGGGACATAATATACACGATAGCATATAAGTAAAACTTCCATCATCAGGATACTCAGTACACTAAAAAAATTATGACAAGTATAGAGACATAATAAACATGATATTATATGAGTAAAGCTTCCCTCATCAGGATACTCAGTATACTAAGAAATTATGACAAGTATAGACACATAATAAATATGATATTATATTAGTAAAGCTTCCATCATCAGGATACAAAGTATACCAAGAAATGATGACAAGTATAGACACATAATAAACATGATATTATATTAGTAAAGCTTCCCTCCTCAGGATACTCAGTACACTAAAAAATGATGACAAGTATAGAGACATAATATACACGATATTATATAAGTAAAGCTTCCATTATCAGGATACTCAGTACACTAAGAAATGATGACAAGTATAGAGGCATAATATACACGATATTATATAAGTAAAGCTTCCATCATAAGGATACTCAGTACACTAAGAAATGACGACAAGTATAGAGACATAATATACCCGAAAGTAAAGCTTCCATCAACAGGATACTCAGTACACTAAGAAATGATGACAAGTATAGAGACATAATATACCCGAAAGTAAAGCTTCCATCATCAGGATACTCAGTACACTAAGAAATGATGACAATTATAGAGACATAATATACACGATATAATATAAGTAAAGATTCCATCATCAGGATACTCAGTACACTAAGAAATGATGACAAAGGTAGAGACATAATATACACGATATTATATAAGTAAAGCTTCCATCATGAGGATACTCAGTACACTAAGAAATGATGACAAGTATAAAGACATAATATACACGTTATTATATAAGTAAAGCTTCCATCATCAGGATACTCAGTACACTAAGAAATGATGACAAGTGTAGGGACATAATATTCACGATATTATATAAGTAAAGCTTCCATCATCAGGATACTCAGTACACTAAGAAATGATGACAAGTATAGACACATAATTAACATGATATTATATAAGTAAAGATTCCCTCATCAGGATACACAGTACACTAAGAAATGATGACAAGTATAGATACATAATTAACATGATATTATATAAGTAAAGCTTCCCTCATCAGGATACACAGTACACTAAGAAATGATGACAAGTGTAGAGACATAATATACACGATATTATATAAGTAAAGATTCCATCATCAGGATATTCAGGACACTAATAAATGATGACAAGTATAGACACATAATAAACATGATATTATATTAGTAAAGCTTCCCTCCTCAGGATACTCGGTACACTAAAAAATGATGACAAGTATAGAGACATAATATACACGATATTATATAAGTAAAGCTTCCATTATCAGGATACTCAGTACACTAAGAAATGATGACAAGTATAGAGGCATAATATACACGATATTATATAAGTAAAGCTTCCTTCATCAGGATATTCAGTACACTAAGAAATGACGACAAGTATAGAGACATAATATACCCGAAAGTAAAGCTTCCATCAACAGGATACTCAGTACACTAAGAAATGATGACAAGTATAGACACATAATTAACATGATATTATATAAGTAAAGCTTCCCTCATCAGGATACACAGTACACTAAGAAATGATGACAAGTATAGACACATAATTAACATGATATTATATAAGTAAAGCTTCCCTCATCAGGAAACACAGTACACTAAGAAATGATGACAAGTGTAGGGACATAATATTCACGATATTATATAAGTAAAGCTTCCATCATCAGGATACTCAGTACACTAAGAAATGATGACAAGTATAGAGTCATAATATACCCGAAAGTTAAACTTCCATCATCAGGATACTCAGTACACTAAGAAATGATGACAAGTATAGACACATAATTAACATGATATTATATAAGTAAAGCTTCCCTCATCAGGATACACAGTACACTAAGAAATGATGACAAGTATAGACACATAATTAACATGATATTATATAAGTAAAGCTTCCCTCATCAGGATACACAGTACACTAAGAAATGATGACAAGTGTAGAGACATAATATACACGATATTATATAAGTAAAGATTCCATCATCAGGATATTCAGGACACTAATAAATGATGACAAGTATAGACACATAATAAACATGATATTATATTAGTAAAGCTTCCCTCCTCAGGATACTCAGTACACTAAAAAATGATGACAAGTATAGAGACATAATATACACGATATTATATAATTAAAGCTTCCATTATCAGGATACTCAGTACACTAAGAAATGATGACAAGTATAGAGGCATAATATACACGATATTATATAAGTAAAGCTTCCATCATCAGGATACTTAGTACACTAAGAAATGACGACAAGTATAGAGACATAATATACCCGAAAGTAAAGCTTCCATCAACAGGATACTCAGTACACTAAGAAATGATGACAAGTATAGAGACATAATATACCCGAAAGTAAAGCTTCCATCATCAGGATACTCAGTACACTAGAAATGATGACAATTATAGAGACATAATATACACGATATAATATAAGTAAAGATTCCATCATCAGGATACTCAGTACACTAAGAAATGATGACAAAGGTAGAGACATAATATACACGATATTATATAAGTAAAGCTTCCATCATCAGGATACTCAGTACACTAAGAAATGATGACAAGTATAGATTCATAATATACCTGAAAGTTAAACATCCATCATCAGGATACTCAGTACACTAAGAAATGATGACAAGTATATAGACATAATATGCACGATATTATATAAGTAAAGCTTCCATCATCAGGATACTCAGTACACTAAGAAATGATCACAAGTGTAGAGACATAATATACACGATATCATTTAAGTAAAGATTACATCATCAGGATACTCAGTACACTAAGAAATTATGACAAGTATAGAGACATAATATACACGATATTATATAAGTAAAGCTTCCGTCATCAGGATACTCAGTAAACTAAGAAATTATGACAAGCATAGACCCATAATATACACGATATTATATAAGTAAAGCTTCCATCATCAGGATTATCAGAACACTAAGAAATGATGACAAGTATAGACACATTATATACACGTTATTATATAAGTAAAGCTTCCATCATCAGGATACTCAGTATACTAAGAAATTATGACAAGTATAGACACATAATAAATATGATATTATATTAGTAAAGCTTCCATCATCAGGATACTCAGTATACTAAGAAATTATGACAAGTATAGACACATAATAAATATGATATTATATTAGTAAAGCTTCCATCATCAGGATACTCAGTACACTAAGAAATGATGACAAGTGTAGAGACATAATATACACGATATCGTTTAAGTAAAGATTCCATCATCAGGATACTCAGTACACTAAGAAATGATGACAAAGGTAGAGACATAATATACACGATATTATATAAGTAAAGATTCCATCATCAGGATACTCAGTACACTAAGAAATGATGACAAGTATAGAGACATAATATACACGATATTATATAAGTAAAGGTTCCATCATCAGGATACTCAGTACACTAAGAAATTATGACAAGTTTAGACCCATAATAAACATGATATTATATAAGTAAAGCTTCCATCATGAGGATACTCAGTACACTAAGAAATGATGACAAGTATAGAGACATAATATACACGATATTATATAAGTAAAGCTTCCGTCATCAGGATACTCAGTAGACTAAGAAATTATGACAAGCATAGACCCATTATATACACGATATTATATAAGTAAAGCTTCCATCATCAGGATTCTCAGTACACTAAGAAATGATGACAAGTGTAGACCCATTATATACACGTTATTATATAAGTAAAGCTTCCATCATCAGGATACTCAGTACACTAAGAAATGACGACAAGTATAAAGACATAATATACACGTTATTATATAAGTAAAGCTTCCATCATCAGGATACTCAGTACACTAGAAATGATGACAATTATAGAGACATAATATACACGATATAATATAAGTAAAGATTCCATCATCAGGATACTCAGTACACTAAGAAATGATGACAAAGGTAGAGACATAATATACACGATATTATATAAGTAAAGCTTCCATCATCAGGATACTCAGTACACTAAGAAATGATGACAAGTATAGATTCATAATATACCTGAAAGTTAAACATCCATCATCAGGATACTCAGTACACTAAGAAATGATGACAAGTATATAGACATAATATGCACGATATTATATAAGTAAAGCTTCCATCATCAGGATACTCAGTACACTAAGAAATGATGACAAGTGTAGAGACATAATATACACGATATCATTTAAGTAAAGATTCCATCATCAGGATACTCAGTACACTAAGAAATGATGACAAGTATAGAGACATAATATACACGATATTATATAAGTAAAGCTTCCATCATCAGGATACTCAGTACACTAAGAAATTATGACAAGTTTAGACCCATAATAAACATGATATTATATAAGTAAAGCTTCCATCATCAGGATACTCTGTACACTAAGAAATGATGACAAGTATAGAGACATAATATACACGATATTATATAAGTAAAGCTTCCGTCATCAGGATACTCAGTAGACTAAGAAATTATGACAAGCATAGACCCATAATATACACGATATTATATAAGTAAAGCTTCCATCATCAGGATTCTCAGAACACTAAGAAATGATGACTAGTATAGACACATTATATACACGTTATTATATAAGTAAAGCTTCCATCATCAGGATACTCAGTATACTAAGAAATTATGACAAGTATAGACACATAATAAATATGATATTATATTAGTAAAGCTTCCATCATCAGGATACTCAGTATACTAAGAAATTATGACAAGTATAGACACATAATAAATATGATATTATATTAGTAAAGCTTCCATCATCAGGATACTCAGTACACTAAGAAATGATGACAAGTGTAGAGACATAATATACACGATATCGTTTAAGTAAAGATTCCATCATCAGGATACTCAGTACACTAAGAAATGATGACAAGTATAGAGACATAATATACACGATATTATATAAGTAAAGGTTCCATCATCAGGATACTCAGTACACTAAGAAATTATGACAAGTTTAGACCCATAATAAACATGATATTATATAAGTAAAGCTTCCATCATCAGGATACTCAGTACACTAAGAAATGATGACAAGTATAGAGACATAATATACACGATATTATATAAGTAAAGCTTCCGTCATCAGGATACTCAGTAGACTAAGAAATTATGACAAGCATAGACCCATTATATACACGATATTATATAAGTAAAGCTTCCATCATCAGGATTCTCAGTACACTAAGAAATGATGACAAGTGTAGACCCATTATATACACGTTATTATATAAGTAAAGCTTCCATCATCAGGATACTCAGTACACTAAGAAATGACGACAAGTATAGAGTCATAAGATACCCGAAAGTAAAACTTCCATCGTCAGGATACTCAGTACACTAAGAAATGATGACAAGTATAGAGACATAATATACACGTTATTATATAAGTAAAGCTTCCATCATCAGGATACTCAGTACACTAAGAAATGATGACAAGTGTAGGGACATAATATACACGATAGCATATAAGTAAAACTTCCATCATCAGGATACTCAGTACACTAAAAAAATTATGACAAGTATAGAGACATAATAAACATGATATTATATGAGTAAAGCTTCCCTCATCAGGATACTCAGTATACTAAGAAATTATGACAAGTATAGACACATAATAAATATGATATTATATTAGTAAAGCTTCCATCATCAGGATACAAAGTATACCAAGAAATGATGACAAGTATAGACACATAATAAACATGATATTATATTAGTAAAGCTTCCCTCCTCAGGATACTCGGTACACTAAAAAATGATGACAAGTATAGAGACATAATATACACGATATTATATAAGTAAAGCTTCCATTATCAGGATACTCAGTACACTAAGAAATGATGACAAGTATAGAGGCATAATATACACGATATTATATAAGTAAAGCTTCCATCATCAGGATACTCAGTACACTAAGAAATGACGACAAGTATAGAGACATAATATACCCGAAAGTAAAGCTTCCATCAACAGGATACTCAGTACACTAAGAAATGATGACAAGTATAGAGACATAATATACCCGAAAGTAAAGCTTCCATCATCAGGATACTCAGTACACTAAGAAATGATGACAATTATAGAGACATAATATACACGATATAATATAAGTAAAGATTCCATCATCAGGATACTCAGTACACTAAGAAATGATGACAAAGGTAGAGACATAATATACACGATATTATATAAGTAAAGCTTCCATCATGAGGATACTCAGTACACTAAGAAATGATGACAAGTATAAAGACATAATATACACGTTATTATATAAGTAAAGCTTCCATCATCAGGATACTCAGTACACTACGAAATGATGACAAGTGTAGGGACATAATATTTACGATATTATATAAGTAAAGCTTCCATCATCAGGATACTCAGTACACTAAGAAATGATGACAAGTATAGACACATAATTAACATGATATTATATAAGTAAAGATTCCCTCATCAGGATACACAGTACACTAAGAAATGTTGACAAGTATAGATACATAATTAACATGATATTATATAAGTAAAGCTTCCCTCATCAGGATACACAGTACACTAAGAAATGATGACAAGTGTAGAGACATAATATACACGATATTATATAAGTAAAGATTCCATCATCAGGATATTCAGGACACTAATAAATGATGACAAGTATAGACACATGATAAACATGATATTATATTAGTAAAGCTTCCCTCATCAGAATCCAAAGTATACCAAGAAATGATGACAAGTATAGACACATTATAAACATGTTATTATATTAGTAAAGCTTCCCTCATCAGGATACAAAGTATTTCAAGAAATGATGACAAGTATAGACACATAATAAACATGATATTATATTAGTAAAGCTTCCCTCATCAGGATACTCAGTACACTAAGAAATGATGACAAGTATAGAGACATAATATTCACGATATTATATAAGTAAAGCTTCCATCATCAGGATACTCAGTACACTAAGAAATGATGACAAGGCATAGACACACTAACATGATATTATATAAGTAAAGCTTCCCTCATCAGGATACACAGTACACTAAGAAATGATGACAAGTATAGACACATAATTAACATGATATTATATAAGTAAAGCTTCCCTCATCAGGATACACAGTACACTAAGAAATGATGACAGTGTAGAGACATAATATACACGATATTGATATAAGTAAAGATTCCATCATCAGGATATTCAGGACACTAATAAATGATGAAAGTATAGACACATAATAAACATGATATTATATTAGTAAAGCTTCCCTCCTCAGGATACTCAGTACACTAAAAAATGATGACAAGTATAGAGACATAATATACACGATATTATATAATTAAAGCTTCCATTATCAGGATACTCAGTACACTAAGAAATGATGACAAGTATAGAGGCATAATATACACGATATTATATAAGTAAAGCTTCCATCATCAGGATACTTAGTACACTAAGAAATGACGACAAGTATAGAGACATAATATACCCGAAAGTAAAGCTTCCATCAACAGGATACTCAGTACACTAAGAAATGATGACAAGTATAGAGACATAATATACCCGAAAGTAAAGCTTCCATCATCAGGATACTCAGTACACTAGAAATGATGACAATTATAGAGACATAATATACACGATATAATATAAGTAAAGATTCCATCATCAGGATACTCAGTACACTAAGAAATGATGACAAAGGTAGAGACATAATATACACGATATTATATAAGTAAAGCTTCCATCATCAGGATACTCAGTACACTAAGAAATGATGACAAGTATAGATTCATAATATACCTGAAAGTTAAACATCCATCATCAGGATACTCAGTACACTAAGAAATGATGACAAGTATATAGACATAATATGCACGATATTATATAAGTAAAGCTTCCATCATCAGGATACTCAGTACACTAAGAAATGATCACAAGTGTAGAGACATAATATACACGATATCATTTAAGTAAAGATTACATCATCAGGATACTCAGTACACTAAGAAATGATGACAAGTATAGAGGCATAATATACACGATATTATATAAGTAAAGCTTCCGTCATCAGGATACTCAGTAAACTAAGAAATGATGACAAGTGTAGGGACATAATATACACGATAGCATATAAGTAAAGCTTCCATCATCAGGATACTCAGTACACTAAAAAAATTATGACAAGTATAGAGACATAATAAACATGATATTATATGAGTAAAGCTTCCCTCATCAGGATACTCAGTATACTAAGAAATTATGAGAAGTATATAGACATAATATGCACGATATTATATAAGTAAAGCTTCCATCATCAGGATACTCAGTACACTAAGAAATGATGACAAGTGTAGAGACATAATATACACGATATCATTTAAGTAAAGATTCCATCATCAGGATACTCAGTACACTAAGAAATGATGACAAGTATAGAGACATAATATACACGATATTATATAAGTAAAGCTTCCATCATCAGGATACTCAGTACACTAAGAAATTATGACAAGTTTAGACCCATAATAAACATGATATTATATAAGTAAAGCTTCCATCATCAGGATACTCAGTACACTAAGAAATGATGACAAGTATAGAGACATAATATACACGATATTATATAAGTAAAGCTTCCGTCATCAGGATACTCAGTACACTAAGAAATTATGACAAGCATAGACCCATAATATACACGATATTATATAAGTAAAGCTTCCATCATCAGGATTCTCAGAACACTAAGAAATGATGACAAGTATAGACACATTATATACACGTTATTATATAAGTAAAGCTTCCATCATCAGGATACTCAGTATACTAAGAAATTATGACAAGTATAGACACATAATAAATATGATATTATATTAGTAAAGTTTCCATCATCAGGATACTCAGTATACTAAGAAATTATGACAAGTATAGACACATAATAAATATGATATTATATTAGTAAAGCTTCCCTCATCAGGATACTCAGTATACTAAGAAATTATGACAAGTATATAGACATAATATGCACGATATTATATAAGTAAAGCTTCCATCATCAGGATACTCAGTACACTAAGAAATGATGACAAGTGTAGAGACATAATATACACGATATCATTTAAGTAAAGATTCCATCATCAGGATACTCAGTACACTAAGAAATGATGACAAGTATAGAGACATAATATACACGATATTATATAAGTAAAGCTTCCATCATCAGGATACTCAGTACACTAAGAAATTATGACAAGTTTAGACCCATAATAAACATGATATTATATAAGTAAAGCTTCCATCATCAGGATACTCAGTACCCTAAGAAATGATGACAAGTATAGAGACATAATATACACGATATTATATAAGTAAAGCTTCCGTCATCAGGATACTCAGTTCACTAAGAAATTATGACAAGCATAGACCCATAATATACACGATATTATATAAGTAAAGCTTCCATCATCAGGATTCTCAGAACACTAAGAAATGATGACTAGTATAGACACATTATATACACGTTATTATATAAGTAAAGCTTCCATCATCAGGATACTCAGTATACTAAGAAATTATGACAAGTATAGACACATAATAAATATGATATTATATTAGTAAAGCTTCCATCATCAGGATACTCAGTATACTAAGAAATTATGACAAGTATAGACACATAATAAATATGATATTATATTAGTAAAGCTTCCATCATCAGGATACTCAGTACACTAAGAAATGATGACAAGTGTAGAGACATAATATGCACGATATTATATAAGTAAAGCTTCCATCATCAGGATACTCAGTACACTAAGAAATGATGACAAGTGTAGAGACATAATATACACGATATCATTTAAGTAAAGATTCCATCATCAGGATACTCAGTACACTAAGAAATGATGACAAGTATAGAGACATAATATACACGATATTATATAAGTAAAGGTTCCATCATCAGGATACTCAGTACACTAAGAAATTATGACAAGTTTAGACCCATAATAAACATGATATTATATAAGTAAAGCTTCCATCATCAGGATACTCTGTACACTAAGAAATGATGACAAGTATAGAGACATAATATACACGATATTATATAAGTAAAGCTTCCGTCATCAGGATACTCAGTACACTAAGAAATTATGACAAGCATAGACCCATAATATACACGATATTATATAAGTAAAGCTTCCATCATCAGGATTCTCAGAACACTAAGAAATGATGACAAGTATAGACACATTATATACACGTTATTATATAAGTAAAGCTTCCATCATCAGGATACTCAGTATACTAAGAAATTATGACAAGTATAGACACATAATATACACGATATTATATAAGTAAAGGTTCCATCATCAGGATACTCAGTACACTAAGAAATTATGACAAGTTTAGACCCATAATAAACATGATATTATATAAGTAAAGCTTCCATCATCAGGATACTCAGTACACTAAGAAATGATGACAAGTATAGAGACATAATATACACGATATTATATAAGTAAAGCTTCCGTCATCAGGATACTCAGTACACTAAGAAATTATGACAAGCATAGACCCATTATATACACGATATTATATAAGTAAAGCTTCCATCATCAGGATTCTCAGTACACTAAGAAATGATGACAAGTGTAGACACATTATATACACGTTATTATATAAGTAAAGCTTCCATCATCAGGATACTCAGTACACTAAGAAATGATGACAAGTATAGAGACATAATATACACGATATTATATAAGTAAAGGTTCCATCATCAGGATACTCAGTACACTAAGAAATTATGACAAGTATAGACACATAATTAACATTATATTATATAAGTAAAGCTTCCCTCATCAGGATACACAGTACACTAAGAAATGATGACAAGTGTAGAGACATAATATACACGATATTATATAAGTAAAGATTCCATCATCAGGATATTCAGGACACTAATAAATGATGACAAGTATAGGCACATAATAAACATGATATCATATTAGTAAAGCTTCCCTCATCAGGATACGCAGAATACTAAGAAATGATGACAAGTATATACAAATAATTAATAGGACATTAATTAATATATATTATTTAAATATATATACTTATTTTTTAAATGTCTATTGAGACAGAGATGTACGGCGATTGGTCCTGACTGCCCAAACGGCCGCGGCGTGATGGCTGCATAGTTAGTTAGTTTTCTGTGTTAGTCCTGCTACGAGAGAATATTTAAACCATTTCGGTCAACAACCGAGACGTGTCAAATCAGTTATTTACTTTTAGTATCTGTTGAATAAACTAACAATCTCCAGCCATTGTGGCTAATGCACCGCGTGTTGACTGTTAGATGCTCACGACAGATCAAATTGAAAGTATTCAAAGGAAATGTCTGCATTTCCTTAATTACAGAATGAGCGCACTTAAACGGGGATACGCATATATGCTCTCTGCCTATAATGTCTCCACCCTCACTAACCGGCGAAAATACCTTGATCTCATTACCCTATATAAAGTGTGCTATAACATTATCAACTACCTACCTTACTCCAACCAATAAACTTCAAAGTTCCACCCAGAACAACTAGGTTTAACGACTTAATCCACATTAGCCGGACGCGCTCAAATGCTGGTGTCAGGGATCCAATCAGAAGAATGTGCGAGTTATTTGTATCTGGTGTACCACAAGGAAGCACTTTAGGGCCTATTTTGTTCAATATTTACATTAATGACCTATCAGCCCTGACGGCCTCCATGGGTAAGACTCTCGACTATGAATCCGAAGGTCGCGGGTTCAATTCCCGGCGTGCGCAGGTAAATTTTATTTAATTAATTTGTCCGGTTTACAATTAATTCATATAAAATAATATATGGTATATTTGCGCACGTTCCAGAGTGGAAGATACTTTCAGTATCGCCCTGATGAAAGACCACCATTCAGAATTGAAACGTTGCTTGAAATTACTTTTAGCCGTGTTTGGTGACCAGATCTGAATAGCCAGGTATTTTACCACCATCCTCTCCCCTCTCCAATACCTTCAGCATCACAACATTCTCCAATTGGGAATGCCATAGTCTCACTGGCTCCAGACGGTTGGGAGCAGTTGGGACTCTTGTGCGGTATTCATGTAAAAAAGAAGTGAATTAAAAAATGCATATCATTCTTTGAACTTTTATACTTAAACTTCTAGACTTTATACTTAAACTTCTATACTTTATACTTAAACTTTTACATCTCATATGTAATTCATTATTTCCCTACAGAAAATTAAAAAATGCATATCATACTTTAGTCTTTAATACTTTAAACTTTTATTCTTTTCACTTTAAACGTTTACTTCTCATTTGTAATTCATTAATACTCTACACTAAATAAAAAAATGCATATCATAATTTAAACCTTTATACTTATACTTAAACTTTTACATCTCATATGTAATTCATTATTTACCTACAGTAAATAAAAAATATGCATATCATACTTTAGTCTTTTATACTTTAAACATTTATTCTTTTTGATTTAAACGTTCACTTCTCATTTGTAATTCATTAATACTCTACACTAAATAAAAAAATGCATATCATACATTAAACTTTTATATTTTATACTTAAACTTTTATATCTCATATGTAATGCATTATTACTCTAAAATAAATTTAAAAAAAAACAACTTTTTTTTTTTTAAATTTACCTTATGAATTCTTTTATATTCTCTCATGTATATGCATATTAATATGAACTAAACTTATCAATTTGACTGTCCTAAAGCGGGATTTGTTCCTAGTTGGACAGTCAAAGCCTTCTTAAATATTTTTTTGTAAAATAACGCGTGTTTCAAATAAATATTTTTAGTATCAATTAATCATAATCAAACTATGATGGATTCCGACGTATTATTTGATACGTGCAGTGCCTTTAAAAGAGAATTGAAAGCTGTTTTCATATAATGATATTAAATACACAAACTTCAACAAACAGTGTGTGGACATTATGTACTTTTAATTGTTTCCTTGTATGGCAACGTTTTAAATTTAATCATTATTTATTCTCTTTACATTCTTGTAAGTATTATTTGTAAAGTTTATTAACCTTCTGTTATTCTATTCAGAATTTGTGTACTTTTTCAAAAAAATTCTGCGTAACACAATCTTAAATTCATTAACTTGTCTAAATATTATTTTTAATGTTTTTTTTATCTTTATCACATTAATCGGTGAGAAATAGGTTAGGATACAGGCTAGTTCTCCAAATATTTCTATATTGTTTCGATATTACTACTGTCTGTATCTGTATTTTAATCATAAATAAATAAAAAAATGCATTCAACGCATGCATTCATAAGATGAACGGTGCGATAGCAGGAATTTGTATAGCGCCGTTTTTGTGAAAAATTACCTCAGAGGCGCTCTACAATTATTTTATAATAGACAATGTTTATTCCAGACAATTTTTTTAATGTTTATTCCAGATCTCGGGAGGGTTATGCAATCCCACGAGTTCCATATAATATAATATGTGTAAATATAACAGAAGATAAAAATATTGTAAGGAACAAATACAAAAAGATAAGATGTGATAATAAAAATTGTATCGGACGTCCCGTCTCCCAGATTATTCCGACGCGGCCATTTTTCGTCTTCGTATTTATGTATAAGAATTTTATGTTTTGTTTGTTAATATATGTAACGGGCGGTCTGGCGAGCTTGTTCGCACCAGACCGCTCAAACTGAAATGACTGAATAAAAGCGTTGGAGAGGGACAGTTGGTGGGAGGGAGACCGACTTGTCGGGCATCTACACGGCACCGGCGATCCGCGCTTGGTGGACCGCATAAATAGCCTGCAAACGCCAGTTTGCGGCAGTTAGCATTTGATCGCCAGCCTGACAAGTACTCATCTCTGCCCGCTGCCCGCTCTGACTTCTGAACCACTCGCCTTGTTTCACTTTGACCACTGCTTACCTCCATCGGACTACTGCCTCGGACTGGACCCAATAAGCAACTGCCTCGGACAAGATTAACAAAAGTCGTTGTCGTCAGTACCGTTCCTCCTTGCAAAAAGAACGGTAGGAGTGCTATCTCCCCCCCAGCCTCGCTCCGTAGATTGGGATCAGTCGGCCTCTTCAGTTCGCTGGTGTACCAGATTACGTCTGGTACAAAAAATTATAAAAAAATATATGTGTTTTTTTTTTTGACAGTAAATAATAAGGAATTGTCTCCATCGCTTGTAAATGGGACCCTGCCAGAAGTCCAGTGCTGTCATCACAAGGGTGTTTTCGATCTTTGCTAGTCGCGCTCTTTACTTGGTGATCGGTTTTTTGATTAGGGCTCAGAATCCGGAGATGCACCCTTCCACGAACATCTCAGTGGCACTGCAGTACCAGGACAGCCCGAAAAGCATTCGGTACAAGTCACTATATTGAACTTCCGTTCTTTTCAGAGTTTCTGTATTAAATTTGGTCCACATCTCCGGGGTATACAGGCTGGTGCAATATGTATTAAAAAGTTGACATTTTGCTTCTGGGCTACAGTTGATAAATCTTAGAGAAATTATGTTTGCTCTAATGCACAGTGATCTTCTCTGTCGTTCAATATCTGCATCATCTTTGAGGTCCGCTGTTATAATGTGTCCTAAATACTTGACCTCGGATTTTTCTGATACTTTTGTATTGTTTAGGCTAACTGTTAATAATTATTTTTATAAACAATAATTATTAGCCTGAAACACTCATCCAAATTGAAAAAAACCTTTCCGAGCAAAGATAAATGTCGCCGACAGGACTCGAACCCGCACCCTTCTGATTGCCGGTCAGATGCTCTACCATTGAGCTACGTCGGCTTATCGCAAAACCCGCCAAGTTAATCAATATATACTAGTGTTTCATTCAATAATTACTGTTTTTTATTATATTTCACCTGTCCTGTCGGCGACATTTATCTTTGCTCGGAAAGGTTTTTTTCAATTTGGATGAGTGTTTCAGGCTAATAATTATTGTTTATAAAAATAATTGTTACCATTTGCGATATGCACAAAAATCTTGTCTTAAGTTTTTAAGAACTCTAGTTTATCAATTGATAAATATTTGACAAGTCAAAGCAATTTTCACCAATAAAATGTAGACATAATTTGTCTCGACGCCATCTGTTTGAGGAATTTAGCCGTTACAAGCCTTTCTCATACTAAAAAAGTTGGTTGCTTACAGGTGAAATATAATAAAAAACAGTAATTATTGAATGAAACACTAGTATATATTGATTAACTTGGCGGGTTTGCGATAAGCCGATGTAGCTCAATGGTAGAGCATCTGACCGGCAATCAGAAGGGTGCGGGTTCGAGTCCTGTCGGCGACATTTATCTTTGTTCGGAAAGGTTTTTTTCAATTTGGATGAGTGTTTCAGGCTAATAATTATTGTTTATAAAAATAATTGTTACCCTTTGCGCTATACACAAAAATCTTGTCTTAAGTTTTTAAGAACTTTAGTTTATCAATTAATAACTGTTAATATTTTTGAAGGACCTGCGCCCGCCTTGAACGCTGTCGACACATATTTACTCGAGTTATAGACCATATTGTGTTCAGCGCAATATTTTTCACATATCAGTTTCCTCGTGGCTTTGGTGCTTGGCGATAGAATAGCCATGTCATCTGCGTACGTAATATTGTTGATGCATGTATTTCCGATTTGATATCCTACATTTTCTGAGGTGAGTTTTTCACTCAAATTGTCCATATAAACGTTAAATAGTATCGGTGATAAACTTCCTCCTTGTCTGACGCCACGTCCAATGTTCACTGGTTTGGACATCTTATTTTTCCAGACTATTCTGTTTTCTTGCTGATGATGTCAGACTAGCAGAATGATAGTGATTGAGGCCGGCACTTTCCTTTCTTTTAATGCATTCACCAGTTCATCGATCTGTAATTCCAAACTACGTATACGATGCATTTGACCAATGAACGTGATGCCGTATTATATTATACAGGACCATACTTACCTGGCAGGTCACATGATATAAAACACTGTTTATTACATAAAAGTATATAAATAGAGTCAACGTTCCTAGCAAAATCAGTCTAGAAAGTTGTTCCCGCGCGTGAAATACGAAGAGGGTGAAGTCGCTGTCGATGTAGTCCCAATTCTTCCGATCCCGAACGAACTGAACGCAACCGCCGGCTGCGCCGCGACTGCTGATGGGCTGTAATGCTGTCAAAAGTGTTGGCTAAAGGAGGAGGAAGTGTAACACAGTATTTTAATTAATTCTTTTGATGGTGAAAATCTAAAATTGTGAGATATCATATGACTTAAGAGCACAAAATTCTAAATGTACAGTGAGTGTACAGCACCGAAGCGCGCGGAATATTCCACCATCGTAATGAAATGGTAATAGTTTTCAGAAACTATGTCCATAGCTATTTAGAAGTTCTGAACATTCCACGGTAAAGAGTTAGAATTCGTAAAGTGTCCAAGGAATTCTAACAGCGGTGTACTTTGTTACCTGCCACATGCATGATTAGAATCCCTGGCATTGTTTCCCGCCCAACGTAGAGTGGCCCAGCACCCGGTGGGGGGCAGCGCCGGTCAAATGCCGCGGATACCGCCCTCATGTGGTACAAAGATACAGAATTCCGTACATAAACGAATAAAAGTCTTTGCAGGCGTGTCTGTGTTCCAAAAGTAAACTCTTTTTTTATTATTAATTGATAAACTAAAGTATTTTTAATTTTTTTTTAAGACAAGATTTTTGTGGGTAACAATTATTTTTATAAACAATAATTATTAGCCTGAAACACTCATCCAACATTTATCTTTTCTCGGAAGGTTTTTTCAATTTGGATGAGTGTTTCAGGCTAATAATTATTGTTTATAAAAATAATTGTTACCCTTTGCGCTATGCACAAAAATCTTGTCTTAAAAAAAAAAAAAACTTTAGTTTTTCAATTAATAAATATTTGACAAGTCAAAACATTTTTCACCAATAAAATATAGACATAATTTGTCTCGACGCCACCTATTGAGGGATTTAGCCGTTACAAGCCTTTCTCATACTAATAAAGTTGGTTGTTTACAGGTGAAATATAATAAAAAACAGTAATTATTGAATGAAACACTAGTATATATTGACGTAGCTCAACGGTAGATCATCTGACCGGATATTAGAAGGTTGCAGGTTCGAGTCCTGTTGGCGACATTTATCTTTTCTCGGAAGGTTTTTTCAATTTTGATGAGTGTTTCAGGCTAATAATTATTGTTTATAAAAATAATTGTTACTCTTTTTTTTATTCTTAATGCAAACATCATATATTTTTGGTTTGAGAATTTGATGGCCTAGAAATATCACAGATGATTTAATTAAATACCGCAAGTAGAACACACCTTGGCCTTTCGTTTAACCGGACATTTTTTTGGTGAGTCTTTTTATAATGTCTAGAAAAAAATAAAATATTAAATCTAAATTGCGAAATCTCCTACTTATGAACCCCTTGTCCGATATTGTCGTATTGTGCATTGTGGCAAATAATTTTTTTTAGAATACGACTGAAAAACATTTCAATATTTATGACCGAGCTGTACAGAATAAATAAAAACACGCATTTCGGTGACGTTTTTTTTTTGCGTAAATCGAAACATGCGGCCGATATTAAGCGGGAATTTCAACCTTATCGCCACCTGCATAAGGAGTGCGTGATTTCGTTCGAATTTTAAAGAGAGGGAACTATTCATTCGTGTGAAATATTTCAAAATATTTTTTTTGTCAAATCCATCAGTTTCATTGGCCCGTCTAGAACCCTGTACAAAGTCGTCCAATTGTTATTATTATTTTTTTTTTATGAATACCGCACAAGAGTCCCAACTGCTCCCAACCGTCTGGAGCCAGTGAGACTATGGCATTCCCAATTGGGGAATGTTGTGAGGCTGAAGGTATTGGGGAGGGGAAGGATAAGGGGAATGGGAAGAGGAAGGTGGGGAAATACCTGGCTATTCAGATCTGGTCACCAAAAACGGCTAAAAGCCATTTCAAGCAACGTTTCAATTCTGAATGGTGGTCTTTCACCAGGGCGATACTGAGAGTATCTTCCACTCTTAATTATTATTAATTCATAACGGGAAATGATACTAGACTTAAATATATATTCTCATGCCCAAAACTAAACACTTCTTTTGCACATCGCCACTGTACTTAACGAGGAAAGTGTGTGTGTGTGTTTTTTTTTAATAATATGACGAAAGAAATCAGAATTATACCCTCCATTACCTTATTGAGTGGGCTTAAATATAATATTGCCATCAGCAAGTGCTGCACAGCACATAACACACAGTTTACAATTCTTTGAAATAAATTAAATAAAAGCCCTACAGTAGCAATAGGCAGCCCGCTCATTGGGTAGAGAAGATTATCTCCACATTTATGCACCTCTAACCAGAGTTGACACAGGGAGAGGGAGAAATGTTCCCTGGCACTGTACATAAAAAAAATACAATACGATATATGGAAGACTAATATTAAATTATGTTTTTTATAAAATGTTAACTATATTATAACAATGTATGTAAAAATATATTTAATTAATAAAAACATGAAAACATGAAATTAATTATTTGTATTTATTTTTTAAAGGACTGAAATACATTAATTCATCATAAAAACTATCTATCTAAAGGAACTATTGCCACAAAGTGAAGTGAAGTAGGAATTTTTCTTATTAATTGTTTTAGAAATGATTTTTTTTTTTAAATAACTCTTCAAATAAGCCCTTGAGGGAAATAATTTTCCTTTAGGCCTATGAGAATATATGAGACGCGAATGTGAATGGAAGAAGAAGCCAGGGACGTCCGAGGAAGACATGGCACGATCGAGTAAATCAAATACTTGAGTCGGGCCATGTCAGAAGTCGGAATAACAGAAGAGAATTTATGAAACGTTGTAAAAAAGTGAATGAAGTAAGGAGTGTATGCCAAGATCGAGTTGTTTGGCGGTCCGTCCTTTCTGCCTACCCCTGCGGAGAAACGGCGTGATGGTTAGTTAGTTAGTTAGTTAATTACCTTTCTATTCAGATCTGGCCACCAAACACGGCAAACCCATTTCAAGCAACGTTTCGATTCGGAATGCTGGTCTTTCACCAGGGCGACAGCAAATTTACTGCATATTATTTTCAATTAATAAATTGTGAAATAACACAAATTAATCAAATAAAATTCACTTGCCTGCGGTTTGTACCTGTGAATTCCGGATTTGTAGCCCAGGGTCGTAACCACTTAACCGCGGAGACCGTCAAAACCGTATTTTGTATCTTTTTTTAATAAATGAAAAAAAAAGAATCTGGAAAAAAATCAGTGTTTTGACTCTCTAGTTCCTAAATTTGTGCTGTGGGCGATAAAGGCTAAAGAAAGGCACGGATCAGCTAAGTCTCAAACCATTTTATTTACAAAACTAACTATAGTTAATGTGTTTTTTTCCACAGAGGTCAGCACTATGCGTATTACGTATTCTTTTAGTAGGAAAATGACTTATTGTCGCTGCGTTTATAATATGGCTTATGTGCCGTTTCGTACATTCTGAGATGATCGAGTAAAACTGCTTTAAAAAATAATTAAATTGTTTTTAGCAATTAATCGTTTTAAATATTGGGACGAATTGTGTTATTGTCAGTTTAAAGCGCAAGTACTTTTAAAAACTCAAAAAAAATTGTATATATGTACGAGGTCTGTTCAAAAGAAAAGGAGGATTTTGAATTTTCGCGGGCTGTGTACATTCGATTATCGATTTTTTTTGTTATGTTGGTACACATATGTTTATCATATGTTAGCATTATCAGCCATTTTGGATTAGTGGTTTGTTTTTGACAACTGGAAAAAGGTTAGTCACGTTTTGTGTGTTCTTCGATTTTTGACTTTTGAAAAATATGGTATTCCATCGGGATGATTGGGCCTTGGTTTCGACGTCATAACCATATACCCACGTTTAATCACCAGTTATGACCCTTTTGACCTGAAATCTGGATCGTCGTTGACGTCATTCAACAATCGTCATCGTAGTTAAAATAATTTTCAAAATTTCAATTTTTCAAAGCCCTCCAAAACGCTCCAAATCTATGGCCGGTCGGTTTTGGTCAATTTTGAGGTTAGAATGTCGAATGTCAAAACAAGGATGAGCTTTACCGTACATAATTTTATATTCTGTTCATGGTAAAGCATAACATAGCATAAGTATTAAAATATACATATATTTTTAGAAACTTTAACTCAAAGAATAATAATAATATTGAGCATTAACATTATCGTAATATCTTATCTATTTCAATAGTAATAGTTTTAATATTGAACAACAATTATAGAGCTTAATGCGCGTGTGACGTCAGATGTTCCAAATTCAATGGTGCCAACATAACAAGGCGTTTTGATGAACTTACCATTTCATTACATGTAATTACACGTCTCTTATTTTGTAATGTTATTCGAAGCCTCACCCTTTTCTTATTGAGTCTTATCTTAAGCGAATTTATTAAGATCAATTAAAATCTAAAATCAAAAACCTGCACTGTTCCACCCAGTGGTCTGCAGGACCAAC
Source organism: Halesus radiatus (assembly GCA_022606495.2). Classification (NCBI taxonomy): domain Eukaryota; kingdom Metazoa; phylum Arthropoda; class Insecta; order Trichoptera; family Limnephilidae; genus Halesus; species Halesus radiatus. The sequence goes on from JAHDVE020011884.1 coordinate 23,266, forward strand.
TTGCCAATGGTCATGGGGTCGGTGGGGAGGTCAATCTTACTGTTAAATAGAATCACTTCGAATATGGACATATTTAGCATCAATGAAGCTGCGTTTAAGGCCATCCACCGGCTAAAATTTTAACGAAATCACGCGCTCCTTATGCAGGTGGCGACAAGGTTGAAAATCCCGCTGTACATCGGCCGCATGTTTCGATTTCAGCAAAAAAAACGTCACCAAAATGCCTGTTTTATTCAATTCTGTAAAGCTCAGACCTAATTATTAAAATGTTTTACGGTCATATTCTAAAAACCTTCATTTATCACAATGAGCAATACGAAAATATGGGAAAATGTGTTCATAAGTAGGAGATTTTGCGCTTTAAACATTTTTTTAATGTCTCATAGTTTATTTTTTTCTAAGCTTATAAAAAGACATACCAAAAAAGTGCACGGTTAAATTAAAGGCCAAGGTGTGATCTACTAGAGTATTTAATTCAATTACCTATGGTATTTCTAGGCCAACAAATTTTCAAACCGAAAACACACGATTTTGCATTACTTCCCATTGCATCGCCTTAAACATAAAGCTTTGTTGCTACTTGTATAATACCAGTATGTGTTGTATGCAATTTACTGAGATTATGTATATCTATCTTCGTTCTTTTAACTTTCGTAATTTTTATTATTATTTTGCATGCTGTGCATGCTGCCTTATTTAACTAACTAACTAACTAACTAACCCTCACGCAGTTTCTCCGCAGGGGTAGGCAGAGAGGACGGACCGCAAAACAACTCGATCTTGGCATACACTTCTTGCTTCATTCACATTCATACAACGCCTCATACATTCTCTTCTGTTATTCCGACTTCTGACATGGCCCGACTCGAGTATTTGATTAACTTGATCGTGCCATGTCTTCCTCGGGCGTCCCCGGCTTCTTCTTCCATTCAAATTCGCGTCTCATATATTCTCCTTACACTCCTTTCTTCGTTCATTCGCTCTACATGCCCAAACCATCTAAGCGTCCCTTTCTTAATCTTGCTCACTTTTTTAAATTTTTTTTATTTAATAACACCTTTAAAAATGCCTTAAAATGCAAAATTTTGTAATTTTTTTTAATGTAATAAAGATAATTGAATTTAACAATTGCCTTCTGTCAAACGAGTTGACAGACGAGATGCGAAAATATTGAAATAATTGTGGGAAATTCATCGAAATATTAACAAAAAAAACGCTATGTCTATATTTGCAGTAATTTACCATAGTACTTCAACCGAAGTACTAAATTACCAAAAAAATAGTTTTTACGGGAATTCGTCATATATTACTTCTCTAATAATAATAATTGGATGATTTGTAAAGCACCGTTTTTGTGAAAAATCAAGTTTTATTAGAAAATTTTGAAAATTTAAGCATAGAAATGATATTTTTACAGTTGCTATTTTATCCTCCTTTTCTATTGACGTTACATTTATTAGAAGATTGGTGGCACAAGAAGAGTTGGTATATATTTGAAATATTTATAATTTTAAAGGAGTGGAGAAAATTTATAAAGTCACCTTAAAAAGCTTAAGAAGTTTTTACTAGATATTAACATTTTTAATTTTTTTAGTTAACACTTTTAGTTATTTACAGTGTTGCGGGCTGTGGATGCATTCGTGCACCGATACGTGAATTTAAAAAAAAAAAAATATAATTACTTATTCTATAAGTGACTTTAGGTAAGCACTAACCGGCTAGCCTAGCTAAGCAATTTACGTGTGAATTTCTTCCATTTATGGATACGATTGTCTGAAAAAATGAGTTTTAAGTTTAGTTCTGAATTCTGTCGAGTCTTTGATAATTCTTAAGTCATGCGGCAGTTCATTCCAGGCTTTAGGTCCTGATACTCCTGCGGCACGATCACCGAACTTAATATTAGGTGTGCGCTTTGGTTCCTTCAACCTGCCGATAGCTGATGACGCTGCTGACCTAAGGGTGGACTGCCGTGAGTTGGTATTTTCAGGAATACACAGTTCTGATAAGTAAGCTGGAGCCATTTCTTTATGTGACTTAAATACCATCCAGCAGAGCTTGAACTGGATTTGTATCGGACGTCCCGCCTCTCCCGGAATGTTGGAAGCGGCACACTTGTTATTAAATTATTGTTGTCTGTTAATATATGTAACGGGCGGTCTGTAGCGAGCTTGTTGCCCCAGACCGCCCAAAATGAAATGACTGAAATAAAACGTTAGAGCGGTACGGCTGGTGGGAGGGAGACAGACTTGTCAGGCATCCACATGACACTGGCGGTCTGCGCTTGGTAGACCATCATAAATAGCCTGCAAACGCCAGTTTGCGGCAGTTAGCATTGGACCGTCAGCCTGACCAGTACTTCTCTATCTCCACCACCCGCTCTGACTTCTGAACCACCCGCCTTGTTTTACCCTGACCACTGCTTACCCCCATCGGACTACTGCCTCGGACTGGACCCAATAAGTAACTGCCTCGGACAAGGTTAATAAAAGTCGTTGTCGTCAGTACCGTTCCTCCTTGCAAAAGGAACGGTAGGAGTGCTACCTCCCCTCCAAGCCTCGCTCCGTAGATTGGGATCAGTCGGCCTCTACAGTTAGCTTGTGTGCCAGATTACGTCTGGTACAGGATTCTTTCAGGACATTTAAGCCAGGGGAGATATGGTTGAAAGATCCATGACGATTCTTCAATTACGTACATTGAATATTCAATAAATTTGTAAACAACTGCACACATACACGTATTTCAAAACAAATTGTGCTTTTTTGTAATTCTTTGAAATACAATGTGAACCCTGCAGTAGCATTACTATTGTTTGTATATATTTTTTTAATAATAAGAATTATAGAGGTTGTGAATTTTTTTTCAAAAATTAATTAAAATGAAGGGTATATAAAAACATGTTTCGTTTTTATTTATGTAAGTTTTTAATCCAGCAGGACTTGGTGGTTGTTGCAAACCCAATCTACCATATTACATGTGATATATATAAATATCAATAGAGAAATGAATATTATAAAAAAATATATATAATTTTAAAATATATGAGTAGAAAATGAGGAAAAAAATAGAAATGAAAATAAAATAATTACATAATGATAATTACATCAAAAACAAATTGGTTAATAATAACATAGAATAAGATTAATTAAATTAATTTAAGGGATCGTCAAGTAATTTAAACCTAACCTAACTAATTGTAACCTAAACTAACCTAACCTAACGTAACCCGAACCTTTTCATACCTAATCTTATTTTTTGGGGGAAAATCTTGTCTTATGTAAGTCATATACTTTTCCATGGATTTCTCACGTGAAAACTTATTAATAACCCCTACCCGTCATTCTATCTTTCCTTTATCACGAAATTCTTAGCAATTACAGGCCTTCAAACGCACTGTAAAGAGATTTACCTAAGTCTCGCTTTGTTGTATTTTTTTTAAAAGAAAGGCAAACATTACCGAGTTACGAATTATCTAAATTAGCGGAAGATGTTGCTTGTGGCGTGATGAAGGATTAAGCCAGCCGAGGAATTGAACTCCCGATGCCTGGTTGGAACCCAGAAGCAATAGCAACTCAGCCACTGAACGGTCGCTAAATATATCAAGCGTTACGTCTAACTAGTTTGCATCTCATCTGAGTCAACCATTCTCGGTTTATGCAAAGCGTCATCCAACAAATCCAAGACTTACAAGCCTGGGCCAAACCGAGAACTGCTTCCAAATGTCCGGAATCACTGGATGTCACCTCAATTTGGAGTATGTTGCGAGGAAGTGAAGGAGATGGGGATAAAATGAAGTATGGGGGGTACCTGGCTGTTCAGATCTGGCATTAGCCATGGTGGTAACCAGATCTGAATAGTAAGATACGTCCCCACTTTTCTCTCCCCCTACACTTACAAAACCAACTATCCGTCTCATTCATTAACCAATAGGATGCATGATTTGGAGGTGTTGTTGATGTATTTGCTGACTCCATTTATACAGTAAAGCGACATCTATACCAACACTTTGATGAATCCTACAATATGTAACATTGTAGCTTGGATAATGTAGCGATAATGATTTGTGTTAAAATATTGTTTTGGTTTTCTACTTTGTGGTTTAGAATTTCGATGTACTTGTAATTTTCAATAGCTCTTTTCATTATGCTCTAAGATCCATGTGAAAGCCCAGATTGGGTAACCTATAACCGGGTAAGGCTCCGGACGGTTGGGAGAAGTTGGGACTCGTGCGGTATTTTTATAAAAAGGACGACGCTGACATTAGGTGCCGCTTTCTTTCTTTCTCTTTTTTTTAAAAAGAAAGACAATCATTCCCAGGTTACGAATAACAGGACAATATTTTAAAATCTCTTACTACCATCGCAGTAATCGGAAGATGTAGCTTGTGTCGTGGTGGAGGACTTGACGGTGAAGCCAGATGCGATGCCAACTCAGCCATTGCCAGGTACCTACCTACCTTCGGTTCTTCATCCACCACAGTTAAGTGACTAGGAATGGGACCTTTGTGGATTTCTGTGCGACTTTACTGACAATGGGGACCACTGCCGCAACCGACTTCAACAAAACCAGAAGGATTAGGTTTTAAGCCGAGGAGCCACGACTCGACGGAGGTTGCTACACCACAAATTTTTTCAATTGAATTTAATAATGGTAGATACTGTTAGTATTGCCCTGGTGAAAGACCACAATTCAGAATAAAAAAACGTTGCTTGATATGACTTTAGCCGTATTTGGTGACAAAAGATCTGAATATCCAGGAACTTTCCCACCTTTCTCTTCCCCTCTTCAATACCTTCAGCCTAACAACATACCCCAATTGGGGATGCCATAGTCTCACTGGTTTCAGACGGTTGCGAGCAGCTGGGACTCTTGTGTGGTATCACAATCATTTTTTTTTAAATTTGTAAAATGTATATGAAGCTATATGCTCTTGAGGTGATTTTTCACAAAAACGGCGCTATGCAAATCATCGAAATATGATTATCATTACTAATTTTCAATAAATTATATTTAATGTGTTATTACTTTACTTTGACGTTTTAAAAGAAAAATTGTGAAATGAGGTCATCCACTCCGTTTCCAGCATCCAAGGCTTAAAATGCTGTCCTTTTGCTGTCCCTGTGGAGCGGGTTTATTTGGAAAGGGATTTTAAAGCGGGACTTTGGCCTGAGCCGAATTTTTAACATAATTTTTTTGGACTAAACCACTTTAATGCTTTGAGGAATTCATTTGTGCCGTGAGATACACTGGCGGGTAATAAATGTGACCCACCTAAAATAAATGTATTCCAACAATTTTTTTGCTACAAACGGTATTTTTTTTTTTAAAATTGTTTTATTATTCTGAATACAAATCTGTGGAAATATGTGTGAATTTATTTAAGTTTTTAATCCAGCAGGACCGGATGGGTAGTGCAAACCCGGTCTGCCATATCACATGAAATATATACAATATTAATAGAGAAATGAATATAATAAAATAAAATTTAAAAATAAATAATAATAATCATACATAAAATAATAATAATAAAAACATATGAGATCAAAATGTGAAAAAAAAATAAATTTACGAAAAGATTTATAAATACAGCAAAATAAAAGAAACAAAATGAAAAACTTAATAATAACGTAGAACAAATTAAATTAATTTAATTTAATAGATCGTCTTCAGGGTGGCAGCCGCATCATCTGCATCCATCGCTCATTGAGTGGAGAGCTGAGCCACGCGGATGCAGCCAGGAAAATGGCCTCGGTTGACTCCCGTGTACTGCCCTAGAAGCTGGCTAGTCAGTGTTTTCCGAAAGGAAAAGCAGAGCGTCGTCTCATGCATACTCTTCTGTTGTTCCTACTTTCGACATGGCCCGACACAAGTATTTCATTTACTTGACCGCGCCATGTCTTCCCCGGGCGTCCCCGACTTCTTCTACCTTTCACATTCGCGACATAATAATAATTGGCTAATTTGTATAGCGACGTTTTTACGAAAAATCACCTCAGGGCGCTGTACAAATATTACTTCATATTATCTATCTAATTATGTACAAACAGATACAGACATTCATACTTACTTGCAGCCGGTAGGTGGCTTCAGATGAACACAGTTTTATTAGACAATTTAAGCTTGGAGAAGGGATGATTTTAAAAGCTGTTTTTTTATCCTTCTTTTCTATTGATGTTACATTTATTAGAAGATTGGTGGCACAAGAAGAGTTGGCAATTATTTGAAATATTTTTAAAAAAATTGTTCATTTTTAGGACTGGAAAATATTTATAAAATGACATTGAAAAGCTTAAAAGTCTATTTAGGTATAATTACGAAATTTTCAATAGATTTTAACATTTTTTACACATTTAGTTATGAAAAAAGAATGTGAGCACAGTATTATACATAGTAATAAGTATAATAAAGTACTTGACAGCCTCTGTGGTCGAGTGGTTACGATCCTCGACTACGAATCCGGCGGTCGCGGGTTCAAATCCCTTCGTGCGCAAGTAAATTTGTGTTATTTTACAATTTATTCATTTAAAATAACATATAGCACATTTGCCGCAAGTTCTACTGTGGTAGATACTTTTCGTATCGCCCTGGTGAAAGACCATCTTTCAGAATTACAGTGGTCATCATCAGGGGAGATATAAACTGTAACCCTATCCGAAACGTTGGCTAAATAATAAGGAAGCGCAACACGGTATTATATCCCAAAAACTATCCAAGAAAATACTTTTGGCATTGGAAAACATATCTAGTTAACATCCAACTAAAAGTATTTTGATGCTATTAATTGTGCAGAATCACATAAGCAATCAAATTCGTTCCAAAATTCCGTTTAAATGTAACAAAACCAGGACTGAGCATTACAAACACTCGCTTGTACCTAGATTACATTAAGTTAGTAACAGATACGCAGATGCGGCGGATCTATTTAACTATTATATCTTTTCAATCAATTTTAATTTATTTAAAATTTAATAATGTTATTATAGTGACAGCTGTTTCGGAAAATGGCCTTGAATGCCGAAACAGCTGTTATAATAATAAAAACCAAAAATACTTGCAGAACTTAATAATAACATTATTAAATTTGATATACATTAAATTTAAAAAAATAAATTAAATGGAGTTCTACGAATTAAACACAAAAACAGTTTATAATATTAATTTAACCTAAGTTTACTATATGTTTTATATTTACGCATATTTTTTACTTTTATATCGTTCGTGAACTTTTATCCTCTCACAATGTCACATTTAATAGTAATTTTTAAAAATTATTTATACTATATTCTAATGCTTGTAGTTAACTGTGACATGCAACTATTATTGATGGTATATTTATACCATTGATATTAAATAAATAAATAAATCTTAAAGTATTAAAGAAGACCTGTTAACTTTGGAGACACATAACCCCAAGACCCAATTTCGCTGTCCCCCAGTGTATAAAAATGTAACAACGCAGAAAACATATTTTAAAAAGGTTAGTATAAAAAAATTAAAGCCACAGAAAAAAAGTCGGTTAAGCCGGGTATTTAAAAAAATACGTTTGCGGATTGGTCGGAATGCGATCCCTGAGGCGTATGCCTGGTAAAAGGAAATAGAAGCGGATAGTAAAATAACTATAGTTCTGGAGAGTGTTTGAGATAGCTTTCGCTTTGTGTATCAACACAGAGTTGTGAAGCGGTCCATTCTCTCTGCATACCAGTGGCTGTGCTGAAAATAAATGCTGAAAAGCTGTGCCTACCCTAAGAAAATAGATTCATAAAAATATATTTAAAAAAAGTTGTTAAAAAAATCCCTGCAAAGTTTTGATATTGAATTTTTTGCATGAATTTTGTAAGGTGCGTTTAGATCAAAAGAATTAATTGTATTATTGACTCACCTTCTTTGTAGCAACTCATTCAGTTCGACATTCCTTGCTGTAAGAACGATGAAATGCTTTTCCTCAATCAACACTATACTATTTATTACCATTCTCCACTGTTCAGAATGCCGAGACTTGTTAACTCAAGCCAGGGCGGTGAAATTTTTGGTACCTGTCTAAATAATTTTTGTCAGGCTTTACGAAAATAAACATCGAAGAATGTCATTTAGTATGTCTAAAATCAAAACCAAAACCCTCTTCAGGCTTTCTTTGGGGATGCTGTGTGGAGGGTCTTTAGAGGATAGGAAGGAGTGAACTTGGATCCTGAAGAGATCCGTGTGGAAGGAGGGAGGAAACACAGAGGTCGGCAAATCATTCCACAGCCGGGCTGTTGAACACAAGAACGATTCATAGAAGCGGTACGTTCTCATGTGGCAAATGTCAACTGTGTACAAATATTGGGCGCGCGTTTGGCATGTTTCCCGACTGTGCACCTGTTCTAAAGGGATCAGTGATCCTAGTTTCTCAGAGCATCTTCCATTGAAATACCGATAGAACAAGACAGCATTCCCACCTGACGTATATGCTTCAAATATTGCAAATCCGTTTGTTAGGATAGGCGAGTCTATCAAAGGGACCGCCAGTTTCTGCCCAGAGTCAAGGGTTTTTTTATGTATTTTGGGGCTCCCGACCAGAGGTGGCTGCCAAATTCTATAGTGAGGCGCACTTGCGATTTGTACAAGGTCAACAGTTGTGTACTATTAAAGCATCTGAGGGCTCTGTACAATACGCCCAGCTTCTGGGAAGCTAAATTTACTCTGAGCCCCCATACCCGAGCTGGTCACTTAAGGTTACACCGAGCATATCAATGGAGGGCTTGTTAGGAAGATTGCTTCCATTAAAGGAGGCTAGATTGTCATTTTAATTCCTTTAGACGCAATCAAATATGATGGAATGTATATTTTGTCCTATTTGTATCATTGCTTCATTCATGTAAAGGTGTTTTTTTTAGATGTTTGGTTTTTAAGCTCCCCTTTAAGCACCTGTGAAGTGGCCTCCACGATCGTGTGATCTCACACCATTAGATTACTTTCTTTGGGGGTATGTGAAGTCACTAGTCCGTGCTGATAAACCAGAGACGTTGGACCATTTGGATGTCAACATTCGCCTGGTTATTACCGATGTACGGCCCCAATTGGACTTCGCGATTGCGCTTCATTCGAGCTAGCCGTGGCACTCGTATGCCCGAAACCATATTTAAACAATAATGGCATAAAATTATCTATTGTATAAAGACAATTTTAACATTATTTTAATGTGTTTTTTTTTTTTTTTCAATTTGAATTTGAATACCTCTAAAAAAACACCCCATATTACATGCATATGTACTGTTTTTTTCTCTGAAGCTCTTGTTTATCTCATTTCGTGTTGTGTATTACGTATATCTGGACAATGGTCAAGAAAAAAAAAATAAATTCGGTTGGCCAAAATAATCAGCGGAAAGTGACAGTAAAATGGCCACTTTCAAATATTCAATGCATAAATCATACGAACTTGAAAAACTATACATAGCCTACCATTGGTCACAGAGAAATGATGGTTAGTAAG
>JAHDVE020011885.1:0-66088 GCA_022606495.2 Halesus radiatus
ATAGTTTTGAAAAAGTAATAAATTTGTTGTAGTTGATCTACCTTTGATGAAGCCATGTTGTTGGTCATTTATTACTTCTATTAGTGTGGGATATATTTCATCCAGAACCAGAGATTCAAAGATTTTGGGTAATACAGATTGTATGCATATTGGCCGATAGTTTGAAATGTCAGTCTCGTCACCTTTTTTAAATATAGGGATAATAAAGCTGGATTTTCAGTAGATGGGAAAATATCCAGACGATAGGAGATGGTTAAATAGAATGCTCAGTGGCTTAGACAATACAGAGGAGCATTTTTTTTAGGAAAATTGGCGGAATGGTGTCCGGGCCTGCAGATTTGTTTATATCTAGGGAACATAATTTCCTTTTAACAGATTCTTCCGTGATGAAGCAATTGGTTAAATGTGTGGTTTTTTTAAAAGTGTATGAGGCTATATTTTCTTCTGGTGTTTCATCATCATATACATTTTTGAAGAAATCTGAGAAAAGATTTGCAATATCTTGTGTACAGTTGGCGTATTTATCATCCATATGCATTTCCTGTGGATAGTCAGTACTGTCATTGTTTATTTTTTTAAGAAAATTCCAGAGATTGTTTGATTTTAAAGCTGTGTTCTCAATATAATTAATATGTGATTTGTAACAGATTTTAGAGAGTTCTTTGCATTTTTTTCTAGATTCACTGAAATTTGAATAGTCAATTTTTGAGTGAGTTTCTTTGAATTTTTTGTGAAGTTTTTTTTTGTTGTAATGTGGCTATTAAATTTGATGAAAACCAAGTTGGATATTTATGGTTTTTAGGAATATATAGTGGCACATATGAGTTGATGGTGCTAGAAATTATTGAATATAAGTTTTCTAAAGACTTGTCAGTGTTCATGTCTGACAAAAAAGACCAGTTGACGTGAGAAAGATGGTAATTTATAGAATCAAAATCTGCTTTTTTATAGTTTAGAGTTTCTTCGACGGGTTTTGATTTGACATAACATACATTTAAATTAATATGAAGAGGGGGGTGATGATTATCAACCGGTAAGATTGGATCATTACATTTTTCAATTTGCAAGTTAGAATAGTTAGATATAGCTAGATCTAGTAGACGATCGTTTGTGTTATATATAAAGTTATGCTGGAAAAGATTTAAAAAATTTGTCATATCTAAAATCTCACGTGCACGATCATTTTCACTTTCATTTACAATGAAAACACTATCACTAGAATTCCATTTTAGGTTAGGGAGGTTGTAATCCCCGAGAATAATAATTTTAGAGTTGGGGTATTTATAGAGTAAATGTTCTACATCTTCACTGTGACTTCGGTAGTTTTCGGCATCAGAGAGTGGTGGTATGTACAAGGTTGCGATTATTATTTTTTCTACAGTGGTATCAATTTGTATGAATAGTTGTTCAAGTGTGTTGTTTTTAGTTTTGAGTTTTCTTGATGTTAGTTTCTTCTTTATTGCAATTAGTACTCCGCCGCCCCTTGTTTTAGAGCTGGATTTAGAGTTTCTGTCACGACGAAAGATTTTGTAGTTTTTTAATCCGAGTTCTGTTGATTTTATTTCCGAGTCGAGCCAGGTTTCTGTAAGCACATATACGTCATAATGATGTGAATATATGATAGATCGTATTTCATTGTACGAAGTCCCCGAGCGTTCTGGTAGTATATCTTGAGTTTGCATCGTTTTTTGGTGGAATTTGCACAATTTTAGGATTTCCGTTTATATATTTTATAGTAATATTGTTTTCGCCATTTGACTTCCGGTTTTCCAGTTCTTCTCTTAAGTTTTTCAGATGTTTTTGTTGAAAAAGCGTAGCATCGGGGTACATCCTAGTGTTGTTTTTTAGCAGATGACGTTTACTTAGTAGTGTTCTAGATGACGTGGGATTGGTGAATTCTATTTTGAGCGACCTGGCTTTTCCATCATTTAGTTTCCCAATTCGGTAAACGCGTAACATATCATGACTTGCGGTATTGTCTAGGGCAGAGATTACAGCAGTGACAGTATTTTTGTCATCGATTAGTTTGTTTGCTGCAGTTTGTTCAATGCTTTCGGGTATATTACACAGGATGATATTTTTAGCTCTTTCACTGCGTTCATTGATTTCAGAAATTGCCTCACAAATGTCAAGGTTATTTTGCGGGGCTGGGATATTTATTCCGATTTCTTTATAAGCCCGTTAATGTCTGATACTTTATTTTTTTTGGCTTATAAAAAGACACATCAAAAAAATGGTCGGTTAAACGAAAGACCAAGGTGTGTTCTACTTGCAGCATTTAAATAAATCATCTATGATATTTCTAGACCATCAAATTCTCAAACCGAAAACACATGATTTTGCATTAGTTCCCATTGCATCACCTTAACACCACTTGAATTTATCTTTTCTTATTAAATGCTTATTTGAACAGCATCAAAATATACTTTCAACTATTCTTTCCCATCTTCAATGACAAAGAATAAAGCGTTGAAAACTTAAAATACGTTTGGAAAAACATCTTGTTAATTTATTCTGTCACCTTGTAACTGACATTATAAAGCATAATTTCGACCCTAATTATTTTCAATAAAATTATAAAAAAAACGAAATATCTTACTAAAAATGCATTAGAGAGAATTCCAGACCTCTATTCCCTTTGTAATTTGAAGTCATATCATTATTCCTGTTCACTTCAGCTGTACTACTGTATTTTTTGTTTGGTACCTAACAAAAGTTTCCTCATTTTTGCGCTGGAAAATATAATGGCCATTCTCCACAAACTGTCCTTTGCTTCTATTCTTCAGCCGTGAGTTTCCTTTATTATGACAGAAAATCCGTTAAAACTTTCCTTTCAAGGTGGGTACAAAGATGAAGCCTGCTGCGAGCGCTTCTGCTACATATAAAACGAACACTCGACAGATTTTTCGTTTTAAAGAATCAGAAACTTATTTTGAACATTGTGTTCATTTGTTTGTTCATAAACTGAATTCCTCCCAAGGGACCGGATGGAGGCTCCGTCTGGAAAACTGGCTGAAATAACTGGATATGTATATTTAAATGAAAACGGAACTCATTGCTTAAGTACAAACTTATCATATAGTTGGTGGTCTTTGGTTAAATTCCAATTTCGCCGGGTGAGAGCTTTTCAGAAAATATTTATAAAAGTTTTTCAGAGCAGCAGATACAAGCATCGCCTAATTTTGTTTTTTTGTTTGTTTTTAAATGAATCAGTAGTACTTGGAATATAAATAAGACAAGAGGTGATCATGATACGGCAATGTTTCAAAGTTTCATAGCTCATGATGGAAATAACGTTGAAAGTTGATAGTTAAAATTTCCTACAAACTGCAAAGGGAAACTGCAGTGCGATATTCATGACGCCAGAACTCGCCGTATGAGAGTTATTGCTTCTTCAGAAAACGCAGTTGACGCAATGCTGGGAACTGGGAACGTATTCAGCTCACCTATATATATATATAGTTTAATTTTGGTGAAATATCACCTCATCCGGTTAATGGTTTAACGGTAGGCAAGGTTATCATTAATTATTCGGCTTAATAATACAGATTAAGAATACTAGCTAACAAGGACAATGACGAAAAAGAGACATTCAATGAATGCGTGACTAAATTCAGCAGTAACAAATAAAAGGTAATCAAAGAAAGTCAGGTTAACAATTCTGGAGTTCTCAATAAATATGAAGTTTTTTACCATTCCTTGATCTGGGGAGTGGCAGATACTCCTGGAATCGCCCTGGTGAAAGACCACCATTCAGAATCAATACTTGAAATGGGCGTGTTTTGTGATCAGATCTGAATAGCCAGGTACTTCCTCGTATTTCTTTTCTCCATCTCCTTATCCTTACCCTCCCCAGTAGAGCTGACAGACGAAGAACGAATGTAGACTGAATGCAGTTGTATTGAAATACAGTATAAAGGCGTAAGTGAGAGCGCTTCGATTTCGTAATGTATCTGTCGTAGTTTAAAAATACGCCAGTTTGTTTAAATAAATAATAGAAAATATTGGGCGAGTCTGGGCATTACATCTAGTTACATTGTTTATATAAAAGGTAAATTGCATATTTATTTGCAATCATTAAAAACCATTAGAAAGGCCTTAAGGTATTTAAGTGCTGAGGATTAGTTCAATCTGCCAATCGGCACGCTCGGCCCTTGCCCCGGCAAGATGGGAGGAAAGAGTTAACGATGGCGATTGAACGTAAAACTCTCCGCGTTTCCCCGTTTTAAGTACCAAAGAGACATACGAACCAAATCTAAACTCAATCTTTTAGAACATCCCCACGGGAGACGAGTCTTTCCATGGTAGGTACCAAATAGTTTCAACTATTCGATGGGAGGTACCTACCCGGCGTTTTGAATATTTCCTTAGAGTATTGATAAACGTGGGACTGGTACTTCCTTAAAGATTTTGTCTATTTTCAAATTAATTTATTTATTAAATAATCCATTAAACCAGGCACATGCTCATATTATGGTGGTAGAACATAATAATAATAATAAATTGAAATAATAAAAATAACAATAATAACAACCTTTCCATTTTTGTGCGCACCTGTCCAGTTATTGGTGGCTGACGGATTTGTGTGCCTGGGTGGTGATAGAAAAGTCTAAAGATAATAATAATCGGATGATTTTTATAGCGCTGTTTTTGTGAAAAATCATCTCAAGGGCGCTGTACAAATCTTACTTCCTATTCTTACATTATTCCTATTTACATCAATGACATTTTTTTTTTGGACAGGCTATCATTACACATTATTTATAGACCATGTAAAGAGATGCAGTTATATTATCAAAACTAAATACGGCTTGATCTAAGTTTTCATACATGTTATATTGAAAAAAAAAAAAGGCTAACTGTATTTATTCCTTACGATATATTGCAAAACGCTAATACAAATGATAGGAGTTATGTGAAGTTGGGCGGCGGGTGAGGACGGGGGCCGGGGGAAATGATCCATATCCATATCCAATCTTCTTTGTCTTTGTTGGTGACGCCCCTGGGCGGCCTGACGGGACGCTTGTTGTTGGTCTGCCCGTACGCCAGGTAGCGCTTGTCATCCGGCTTTAGGATCTGGAAAGAGCGCACCAGCGTGTCGTCCATTTCTCGCCCCAGCCGGTGGTGTTCTTGTCGGGGTCAGAGCAGGTCGCAGAGCAGCCTGGTTGGGCACGTCCGTGGGCCGCATGATGCACTGGATCTGCTCTGTAGACTGGAGGTCAGAACTCAGGTCACCGTGACAGCAGAAGATCTTCTCGTCAAATGTCTTTTCCTATTGCGCCTTTCTCGGCAGCCACGAAATCTAATTTTACGGGTTGAGATTGTGGTACAACGTTCAAGGTTATACAACGATATCTTTGCAGCTATTAAATGGTCCAAAATAACACATTCACCATTAAGTTTGCGTTGTGTAGCCCGGTCGTATACGATATTGTTTACAATCACCATAGTTCAAAGAATAACATTGTAAATCATCCATTCACTTTGGACACTTCACTAGGCTTTTAACAGGCAAAGGTCTTTTAACAAGCACATGTGGCGAACGCCTTCAACCGATGACCGATGCTTTTGGGTTAATTTAGAACAACGTGACAGATTTGAACTTAAAATGTTTGGGTTTTTATTTGATTTTTTATTATAAACTTGATTTAAGCCCGAAACGGCCACACTAAAATTATATGATTTTTATAAATGTAACCTATAAATTATTGCGGTTATTTTACGCTATTTTAACACCGGAAAAATTAAGAACTTCCCAATATTTCCCAGATAAACTGGAGCGCTTCTAAAAAGCTGCCGGCAGCTACGAGAACGCCAAAATAATAATATAAATATAATAACATGTCAATTATTTATTGTTTTTGTGTTTAATTCGTAGAACTCCATTTTTTTTTTTTTTAAATTTAATGTAAATAAAATTTAATAATGTTATTATTAAGATCTGCAAGTATTTTCAGTTTTTATTTATTTTATTATTGTGACAGCTGTTTCGGCGGTTAAGGCCATTTTCGAACTAAATACTTGCGAAACTTAATAATAACATTATTCAATTTGATTTACATTAAATTTTATAAAAAAAAATGAAAATATCAAGTTGGATAATAGCAAAATCTAAGTTATCTGCTTCTCCAAGTCTAGTCCTCTTCGTACGGTACTCGTGTGTTTCAACTAACCGCTGCCGGTATGACGAGCTGTTTGTTCTCTATTGGGCTATTGGGTGTTGGGGAGATGACCCATCATCTGAATGCGTTCATGGTGAAAGTCATAATTGATCCTTGCTAGGAATAGGGACGGTTTAAATTCCACAGCGATTGGTTCAAGTGCATTTTTTTCAGTCTGATATGATTTCATTGAGAAAGTTTTCCAATTCTTTTCTGCTGCCATACTGTAATTCGTTTTATAAATAGGTCTGTTTTATGCTTTCTGCATTGCTGATTGAATCCGCTATATGCCTTAGGAGCTGGGAAGATATGGAATCATTGTCCAAATGACGTTTCAAAATTAATTCATTTATGCACCTTTTTTTGTTTTTGTTTTAATACGATGGGAATTTATTCCCGCTGAACTACTGCAAGTAATTTGTCAACAGAAGTTTAATTCAAAAATGATATGTGAAATAATAATAAATAAAAATAATCATACAAATTGTGGCGCAATAATAAATAAATAAATATATTGGTACATGCATCTTGTGATCAATGTACACAAGTTGACAAAAGATATTTAAAAAATAAGAAAAACAGTAGTTTTGCCATAGTGATAAAGACTCAAATTACTCAATGTCAATTACATTATATTATAAAAATATCAAGATATCAGCAAGTATCAAACAGGTTGAGAGATACAATAAAGTAGTGCAGTTTTGTTACAGTGAGAATAGACTCTTAATATGATAGTAGAACTTAAATAATTTTAAAAATATTCCCAGATATCAAGGAGATAATATAATCAAGGAGACCATCATATTTGTTCAAAAGGCAACACAAGATTTATTTGTTTCAACCAAATATTATTATAATATCCTGTAATTGTTCACAGGTCTGCACTACTGTTGTAATAATAACCTAACATTTGTATAGCGCCGTTTTGTGTGATTTTACTTGAAGTGGGAATATTATTATTTTACCAACATTATTTTTATCAAATAGAGATGTTCTGTAGCAGTCCCTGTTTATTTATTTATTAATTATGAACTCCCTGATGGACTTTTACATATTTTAACATTTAAAATGATTTTAAGTGCAACACAGATGGAATTAAGGGATTTTAAGTTAACAAATTTTAAAAAGAACATGATGCATACTAGGTATTTAAGTGTAACATATTCGTGATATATAATTATGTATAAGTGCATGATACAGAAAAGTTATGAAGCAAAAAAAATGATCGTTCTAAATAATACAATTTTCTTTTTAAAATTAAAATAGTAATAGTCTGATGTAAATGATACAAAATGCAACTGCATGATATAATATAATATGAGAGCATGACATATTAAAAAAAGCAACGTGTCTTTATATTTCGGATGACGTAAAATTGTATGTAAGACATAATATGAAATTGCATAATACATAATATAGTGAATGATACAGTGAAAGAAAAAACAAGTTTTTGGATTGTACTTGGATAAACAAAGCTGGTAACATTAAAGTTATAAAATCATCCGACAGATGACGCTAGCATCTGCATCGTATTAGAGATGGGTAATATAAAATGAGCGTCACTGTCACTGCGATAAACTGCGGTTCCAATTACAGGAAAATTAAGAGAAATGGCTAGTTTATGGAACCAGTTCCCAATATTTGAAACTTTATTTATGATATTTACCTTTGTTTCGCATGATTAAAAAACAACCCTCAAAAATATTTATTCAAACCAGCTCCAAAATTCAGTGACCGCAAAGTCCCCGGGACAATATAATAGGGACAAGAGTATTAAAATCCCTAACTATGCAAATTTAAACTCGGGAAGAAAAAGACGACCTCCTGCCATATAGGGCCTCAAGTACACTAAAATGATTCATGGAAAAATAGGCTCTATGCACCAATAACTATTACGTAAATTGTGAATAATTTCAGTGACCAAAAACTTTTTTCATACATTTTTCGACAACCGTTGAGTGCACACTCGGCCCCCGTAGGGACGAGTCACGAGTTGAAATTTTGCCAGCGCAACACAAGACATAATTTTCCCAAGATATGGGTAATTTTTTTAAGGATTTAGGGAATATTTTAAGTAAATTTAAATACCATCTTTATTTTCACGGCGCCCTTCGGAGATTTCATTTTATTTTATTTTATTTAAGTGTAGACATTTAATGTAACTTTAACTTCACATAATTCCCACAGGCACTGCTGAAAATCATTTTCGTTTGCGCTTGACTGGGTGAAGGTTTGTAATAAGAAGTATGTGATAGGTCTATTTCTAGATATTGCCGGGGCTTTTGACAACGCATCATGGCCAATGATACTTATCAAACTAAAGAATAGAAACTGTCCACCGGATCTCTTTGAGATCTGTTCGGACTATTTTAGGGACCGATCCATCGTGGTTGCTCACGGGAGCACCACTATTATCAGAGAAGTGGATATGGGCTGTCCCCAAGGCTCAGTTTTGGGTCCGGAATTTTGGAAAATTCTTTTTGATGACGGCCTCAGGTTACCCTTGCCTGAGGGTTGTGTATCAGTGGCATATGCGGATGATGAGCATCTTCTTGTGGCGGGCAACAGCAGGAAAGAGGTCGAAAGTAAGGCCGAGGAATGCTTAGAGATGGTTCTGGAATGGGGTAAAAGAAATAAATTAACCTTCGCTCCCCACAAGACAGTGGGTCTCCTTATGAAGGGTTCCCTCAGTCGAAGACGTAACCCTTCTATTAAAATGGGAAACTCCACAATATCCTTTGCGGAAAACACCAGACACTTGGGAGTCATTTTAGATAGATCGTCTTCCTTCCTGGCCCACGTCAAAAGCGCGTCCAGTAGAGCCCAGGCCCTCTTTCATAAGTTGAGAAGACTGTCAACGACCGAGTGGGGACTCCGCTCGCCTGCGCTCCGGCTAATCTACCGGGCAGTGTACGTGACCCAAATCTCATACGCTGCTTCGGTGTGGGAGCACCGCCTTGACAATGTTCTCATACTCTTGGCTCTGAAAAGGGGCCAGCGCACTCCTTTACTGGCGCTCTCGGGAGCTTACAGGACTGTAGCATCAGATGCATTACCGGTTCTGGCCGGAATCCTGCCGATTGATTTAGAAATTAGGGAAGTATTGGCTAAGAAGGCTTTAACAAGAGGTAGAGAGGCTGTCCATCTGGGTGTCCACGTGACCGTGGGTGGTGAGGTCTCCCTGCCAAAGCTTCTTAAGGAGATGCGTGATAGAACTCTGGATGATTGGCAGTCACGTTGGGATAGGGCGACGACGGGAAGATGGACTTATTCTTTCTTCCCCTCAGTTAGAAGCAGAATGGAAGGGGCATTTTTACACCTGGACCACTATACCACCCAACTACTATCGGGGCACGGTGAATTTAGGGGTAGACTTCATAGTTTATCTCTATCCCCTCACCCAAACTGTGCTTGTGGAAATACAAACCAGACCGCCGAGCACATTCTGTGGCACTGTGAGATTTTGATGGATGCGAGAGAGGAAATGCTGGATGGTTTGACTGGAATTACCAGACCAGCCTGGAATGCTGATCTGGTCTGCAATAAGGTGAATTTCGAGTGTCTGAGAAGGTTTGTAAGTAGATGGGTGGAGAGATGGCCTGAACTTAGAGTCGCGGAATAGCTTCGTAAAACCATTTATCGTTTCAGGTGCCGGAGGTACTGTCCTCTTGAATCTCTGGTACTTATTTTAAATTTATTTAACTACTGTATATGCTTGGTTTTACATTTTATGTTTCCCTTTGTAAATGTTTATCTTCTACTTGCTATTTTGTTACCTTGTTTCATTCTCTATTTCTGTATTTTGCTCATTTAGATTCCTGCCATTTTTAATATATCTTAAACTTTTCACTCTGCACTGATGCCTCTACTGTTGTTATAATTTTGTTTTCCATTTTTATTTCCCTATTATGAGTTTTGTTTTTTTAGGTACAAAAATTTTTCTTTGTGTAGAACTCAAAAACATTTTGAGATATTCAGGCGAACTGAACACAAAATTTTTTTTATTGTGTACTGTCCACATCCCCTCTTAGGGAGTGGAAAATTAACCCTATCCCTGCAACCCGAAGCAGTCATCTACTTTTGACTTGCCCTAGCCGGATCCCTTGTGTACTTCCCGATGGAGCAAGCTTGGTGGTGACGGCCTTCCCGTCTCCCCGACTCAGTGGCACGCTCCCGGCCGCCTGGACCTCTCCATATCCCCAGGGTCACAGGGGTTTTTTTTTTTTACCCCCTCCCCAATTACACTTTTCTTAAGGGATAATCTTGACGACTGGCGCAATGTCTCCTGGGAAGGGTGGCGGGAACAAGAATCCACCTAGCACTGCTTCAGAGGGACTGCCCTGGTGTCCTGGCAACGGCTCGTCCCAAGTACTCTCACTTAATCTATTTAGTTTCTCCCTTTTACTGTTTTATGTTAGTATTTCTCCGCGTCTCACCATGTTCATCTACGGACGAGTAGAGCAGAGCCACCATTATTACTAGAGCCACTTTTGTCGACCGTATGTATGTACTAACCATTCTGGGCTGTGGAATTTTACTAACCTCCTTCTAAGCTAATGCTATGCAGGGACACTTGAGGGTTTAGAATCATTTATAACCTTAGCTTCGTTGAACCAAAAAATTAGAGTCCTTGAGGTGCACCCTGAAGGAGTAACCATAAGTTACTTATAACGGGGTGGGAAAGTGGTGGATAACCTCAACTGCTGAAAATCATCTGCATTCCGGGCTCCGGAGTGTATAGCCGAGCAGTAAACTTTTTTCAATTACTAAAACTATATAATATATATAATAGCTGTTGAATAACGATAAATGTTTATATTGTAACGTAATAAGTTTAAATATCCGTAAGGGAAATTTGTAGATGACAATTACTAACCATTTATACTTAAGTTCGTTAAAAATATTTTTCCGTTTATTTAGATACGATTTGAAAAGAGTATATGTAACAAGCCCGTACACGAAGTAATAATGGGTTATAGTGAGCGCTCGTAATGGAGCCAGTCAAACGGTTCTTAATTGGCAATTTGCGATTATAACATGTAGCTAATATGGCGCATACCGCACGCAAGCGTCGTAATGGCAGCCGAAAACTTTGCAATTCTTTAATTAAAAGACCGCTATCCCCGGCACCGACGCCGCGACGCCAAAGACGCGAGTAATTGCACGAATCAAACTTAAATAGAAAACACTTTTCACGGAACATTTAATTCTATGTATTCCTTTGGGAGCTGCTCAGCTTAATATGTCTAAGAGACGTGACATAGATTGCAAACTGTAATAGACCATCGAGAAAATGGGATGGTCATCCTATGTGACAGAATCTGTCGTCTGCATCTCATTCAAAGAAAGGAATCATAATTACAAAAGAAGTGAGTTCGGCAGAAAAGTTTAATCCCCAGTTAATACCCAACTAGGATCTCACTTCCTCTCGTATGATGTGAAACGGATAGGTGACACAGAACAGAAGAAACGGCCTTTTTGTGAGGGTGAATTTAGTAAGATAAAATAATTATTTGAATCGACCCTTACTGCAGTAATTAACCACAAAAAAAACAACTATGTACTTACAGGTAGGTATCTAATATTACATTTCATCATAATCTGATTAAATAATGTTTTAAAGAAATAATGGACATGTAAAATAGGTGATCAAAGAAAGGAAAATATAAATGATGAGAAGGAGAATGGCAAAAGATGTGGGGAATGTCCGAGAAAGACATGGGAAGATCAAGTGAATCCTAATATCTCAAGTGACCTGCCAGGTACGTATGATCCAGTATAATTTTATCTATCTGTAGATTAAATTAATAACATGTATATTTTAACGCGACATCACGTTCATTGGTCAAATCCATTGTGTAAATAGTTTGGTATTACAAATAGATGAACTGGTGAATGAAATTTGTTTGCCATAAGTTTTAATAATAGATCATATATAGTTAGTGATAAGATAGAGTATTGGAAATAATGTATTTGTACAGCGACCGTGAGGTGATTTTTCACAAAACCGGCGCTATGCAAAATTAAATGAATGTATATATGATTCCCACGTGCAAGGTACAGCGAGGAACCTGTAATCATATCCCATTCCTTTGATTGCATTCACAATAATACCAAACAGCCCTGCGCGTTTACAAGTATCCAATTAGTCAACGGTTACAGTGGATTGTAACATAAAATGGGACGTGCAAATTTCCAACCTTTGAAAGCGCCTTCGAGCCATTGTAGGAAAGCTCAATAAAGTAAAATATTAGGTTCCCATAAAAACTATGAAAATTTATTAAAAACTAAAAAAATTATTTGTCTCTAGCCGAATCGACGTTAAGGTATGGTATAACTTCTTGGGGACACTGGTGTAAGACCAACATAAAACAGTTACGTCTGATTCAAAACGGAAAGGTAGAGTTGCTAGTAAGCAAAACACTTTTTAAGCAAAGGCGTGACATTGATACCATGTACAAATCAATTAATGTATTACCCGTTCGTGCTCTTTTGTGGCACAAAATTCTACATTGAAACATATATCCGACAGCCTGTATAAGGCAGTGGTGGATCGTGTACACAATACACGATTCACACAAAATATAGGAATGATAGTGCCAATATTTCAAAATAAATATGGTCAACGAACCCATGAATACATTGTACCATTTATATTTAACAGTTGTCATACGAATTTCAAAATAATTGCTCTATGACGAAATTCTCGCTGATGTTAAAGTGTTGGCTTTTGGAAAGTAACAGTATGTATTGATACTAACAAATATGACGGTCTCCTTGATTGTATAGCTCCTTGATATCTGCTGTATTTACGCCATTTTCCCTTTCTTACATTGTCTATTGAACAAATATCATGGTCTCCTTTATTACATGTCTCCTTGATAGCTGCTATTATATCTCTATCCCACTGTAACTATAACAGAACTGTAGTACTGTTTTTATAAAAAAATATATATTTATTATTTCTCAAGTTGTTGATTACTTACTGATATTTTGATATTTTTATAATATTATTTAAATCGATATTATGTAATTTGAGTCAAGTATCTCTATAACAAAACTATTATGTTGTTTTCATATTTTTTTCAATAACTTGTTTATATTGATCACAACATTCATGCACCTACATTAGCTTAGCGGGTACAAGTTCCCATTGTATGTAATTAATATTATACAATAAAAAAAATATTAAAAAAAAATAATGTATATATATATTAAAAAAATCAAATATTATTACTATTAATTACCTTAGTCGTATCGGTCAGAATAGTAGAAGATTGGGTACTTATGTATCAGTGGCGTGCATTGCTTTATGACCAAAGGAATATTTAAAAATGGCCAAATGATTATGGTTCGTTTATGTTTTTATCGTACAAGTTCCTTACCGAATTCAATTAAAAAATACATTTTGATGAAAAATTTGTCACATTTTTGTATTTTCACTTAATATTAAATTATCATGGTTCGTTTTTCATGGGGTAGGCATAGATTTTCAGCTTTTGTGGACTGCACGCCACTGCTATGTATGAGACAATATATAAATATGAACGAAGCAAGATGTGTATGCCAAGACAGAGTTGTGAGCAGTTCATCCTCGATGACGACCCTTGCGGTGGAACGGCGTCATGGTTAGTTAGTTAAAGAAATACAAGTTTAGATCATAGGTTGCCAAAATTTTTTCTCAGTGGACCTCTTTGTCGTTTTTTTTTTTAAATTTTCCTTGGACCCCCTCCCCTCCCCATCCCTCCACAGCCTGAACTCCGCTTCGTGGAACCCGCATTTACACGGTCTCGTTTACCCCCATTTACATCTCGTGGACCCCCTTTTATTTCTTCCTTCCATGGCCCTGCAAACCTATATGGACCCCTGGGGGTCCATATAGGTTTGCAGGGTATGCGGAACCTATGTTTTAGATGTTACCAAAATATGCAAAAAACAATCGTGAGATATTTATTCTTACAAGTGAAGTTTGTTTTCGGCATTATTTATAGATCGCGTCAAAGTACAGAAGTGAACGGTTTCCGAATCGACATAACACGTGTCCCACACGTGGAGCCATCCTCCAAGAGCCGAGAGCTAACTACCACAGAATCCACTTCATCTCAGGGATATAGAGTGGCACTTATTGCATGATGGGTCTAAAATACCGAGAAACGATATCCCGGGAGACTTTTGAATATTTTACTGTAAATCCGTCGGGTAACTTAAGCGTCGGTTTACGAGAGTTGTACATGAAAAGACACTTCGCTTCAATAAAAAATATGCAAACCTTTATTACGTAACTTCAAACCTTTTCAGTGTATACATAACTGGACATGTTTTATGTTCATGGCAAAACGAACAAAATTTATCTCAAGAATATAATTTTTTGCTTTAAAAAGGGTTCAAGCAAAAGTTCCCGTTATCTTAAAAAAATATTATTTTTTAGGTATCAGTGATAATTTAAATAAGTGTACTCTCCATACTAATTTAAAACGAACGAACGTATCCATAAATTGAATAAATTCACCTGTAAATTGCTTAGCTAGGCTAGCCAGTTAGTACTTACCTAAAGTCATTAAATAAATAAAAACTAAAAAAAAATTCAAAATTCATGCATCGGTGCGCAAATGCGTCCACAGCCCGTAATACACTTACGCTTTTTAAGGTCATTTTATAGATATTTTCGAGTCCTAAAATTCATTTTATAAATATTTTCCAGTCCTAAAAATTGTCTCAATAAATATCAACTCTTCTTGTGCCACCAATCTTCTAATAAATGTAACATCAATAGAAAAGGAGCAACAAATAACCATGTAAAACTATCATATCTATAAATAAATTTTCTAATAAAACTGTGTTCATCTGAAGCGACCTGCCAGGTAAGTATGTTTTTCTATATCTTTTTGTACATAATTAGTTAAGAAATATTTGTACAGCGCCCTTGAGGTGATTTTTCACAAAAACACAAATCATTCAATTATTATTATTATTATTATTAAACATTCTACAACCATAATTGTAAAGGGATAAGCTCCAAGGATCGGGTCCCTCAAATCGCGGGTTCTAATTATTTACGAGATGGGAAGTAAGAAAACTTAAAATTTATTCGTCATGGGTCTTAAAAATACAATAAATATAATTAGTGCCTGTACTTGCACCTAGGCATTGCATATCCGGATTTCTTACTATCAGAAATACCGGATTTTATATTCTAAGAAACCCGGATTTGAAATTTCTACTTGCACCTCATTCCGGAGTGAAGGATACGATTAGAACCACCCTTATGGAAAACCACAATTTATAATCAAAACGTTGCGATAGCTTATCCCAATGGTTTAATTTCCAGAAACTTTACAACCTTCATCTTTCTCTTTTCCTTCTCCTTTGAAGCTTCCCCGAGCCTCACAATATTCTTTAAAATTGGGTTTAGTTCCATACCTCTAGAGGCTTCGGGCAAATGGATCTCTTGTTCGGGAACGCATTCAAATAATAATGAGAATAGGATAGGTATCTGCTTTCCAAGAATTACATATCCTATTGGAAGAGTTTTGCACTCGAATTACGGTGGTGTTATTTATTATATAATAACCTGCCCAAATATTCAATTTTACATTCCACTCCTACATTTTACCACGCCACCATTTATTTATAGGTTCATCTTTTATTAAAGTTTAACAATAAATTCTTGGAAAGTCCTTAAGTGCAGTGATAATGAACCACTTGAGGTTTTACGTCCTGCCATCTGCTTTGGAATATTTCAAGTGTCAGAGCTGATCTTAATTTGAATCTTGCATCCCTCATTAAAACATTCATACAAAATAGTTATTTTGTATCACAACGACAAATTTTAGACTTCAATAAATAAAAAACCAGAAAATAGCAATGAGTAAAAATCTTACCACTGTTTTACAGTTCAATTTCTTTGTACTAATTTACTCGTATAATTTAAAAAAATTCGACACGTTAATTAAATTTCCTGAAAAATAATAAAGTATATTATGAATATTAAACAGGCGAAACTAGGTATTTACGTATTTTCTTAGAGACAGTAACGTACCTACGAGCAAAATAATATTTTTAACAATTTCAAAGAATATTTCTTTTGGTTTGTTTTATTTTTGAGGCGATTTTTTGAATAAAAATGGCGAAATATAAATTATCCAAATATTACATTTTAAATATTTTTTAAGCCCGTAACTTGGTAGAACTCCAAAGACATACCTACCTACACATAAAATTTGTGTTCAATTGTAATAATGTTTTTGATTTATGTATGTATAAATGCCATGTAGGTAATTAACGTTTTTGAATAATGTAGTCATCAAGTCATCCAACTATTATTATTATTATTATTACGGCTAACAGATTGCATCCACCAGTTCATCGATTTGTAATAAATTATTTGCATTTCCTACTTCGTTCAAATGATTTATTTGCACGTACGATGTATTTTTTAGCCCCATTATAATGCATTTTGTGTATAATGAAAAAAGCGTTGTGATTCCTGAACAATAAACCTTACCTCTATTTTAAAATCACGATAAACTGCTTTTCAGAAATATTTACATCGTGTTTTTTGTGAAGTAATCTTTTCAGTATACGAATCCACTAAAACTAGATTTTAGTGTCCATGATTCGTGTAAAAAAGTCGAGTTTAACGGATTGACGGAGCGTTTCAACTTTATTACGTACTTATTTTTTATATAAAAATACCTTAAAATGTTTAAAAATTATAATAGATCAGCAGTTAATCTAAACTGAATAGAAAGAGAAAGTTTATTTTTTATGAATTTCAAAAACCTGGAAAAAGTGTGAGAATAAACCTTCTATAGCAAACAGCTTCGGCCTCGGCTGGGTTCCCCGGCTGACTTTAGTGTCTGAGAATTTTGGAATTAGTAGTTCAGGACGATAAGCTAAGCTAGAGAGCTTGGTTGAAACTAACTAAAGGAGGAAGGTCTTTGACCTAATGTAGCCAACAAGACACGAACGTGTAATCTTAGACTGAAAGATAATGTAGTGGCTGTACACAGCGATCAATGATCAAGCACGTGAATGCAGTCTGCTTGGTTACAATAGTGTTGGTGAAATTTGTTCGCAGAAGTGGATATGCGAGGACAATGGTTATTTTCGCCTAAGCTTGTCATTAAATAGAAAACAATAATATATATTACTTGCCTTCATTGTATTTTAATTCTATTGAATGTAAGTAATATTGTAGGTTGGTAATAAAGTAATACCTTTTTGTAATGTGAAATAACTAAGATCAGAGATTTTACAAATTTCTAACGTCTGTCAGATTGTGACAGTAATTGGATTTGTTCGTAGGATCCAAAATTAAAGTAAAACAAGTAAAGTGGACAATCTACCAAGTGGTTTTATTATTAACTGAAACGTGGTATTTGTGTTGGTGAAAGGTGGTTTAAAGGTGGCATCTAGAGCGAATGAACGAAGAAAGGAGTGTAAGGAAAATATATGACGCCAATGTGAATGGAATAAGAAACCGGGGACGACCGAGGAAGATATGGCACGATCAAGTGAATCAAATACTTGAGTCGGGCCATGTTAGAAGTCGGAATAACAGAAGAGAATGTATGAGACGTTGTATGAAAGTGAATGAAGCAAGAAGTGTATGCCGAGATCGAGTTGTTTGGCGGTCCGTCCTTTCTGCCTACTCCTGCGGAGAAACGGCGCGATGGTTAGTTAGTTAGTAAGTGGTGTTTCACTTTTTAGTCCTGATAATAAGTAATTACTTCTTATTCTATACATAGCATCGAGTACCTACCTATGATTATAATTAAATACCTAATAATGTCCACGGTTGATTAAAGAATTCATACTAAAACCGTCTCCCGTCATACAAATGACAGAGCGCGAAGCGAACCGTAGATAACTAATTCCCAGTTTAATTTCCAGATAGCGTGAATGTTTCAGTCGATTTACTTTGCCACTGAAGCATTTCATTACAAGTATGGGAGATAAGATTCCGACATTATTATTTAGTGCAAGATGCATTTAAGTATGACTCGATGGTTCACTAAAGACGTACCGAAACGAATGATTAATGCACGAACAAAAAGTATATCTAATAACTTCAAAAGGTTTTGTATTAATCATCCAATTATATAATTTATTATCTATTCTCAAAAAAAAAGCTATTTATGTTCCCTACAATATTTTTTGAGTATTAGAAATTTAAAGTCGGTTCTCTTATCTTCTTCCCCCGTCTTATTCGCTGAGACCCATCGCTTCGACAAGACGCCTCCAGGAATCCCAGTACCGGGCTACACAAACATGTATATGAATATAATAATATTATTAATGATTGGATAATTTATATAGCGCCATTTTTATGATCAATAACTTCAAGGGCGCTGTATAAATATTACTTGACATTCTCTATCTAGTTATGTATAAACAGATACAAAAAAACATACTTACCTGGCAGGGGTAGCTTCAGATAAACACAGTTTTATTAGAAAATTTTTACTTGGAGAAGACATAATTTTTACAGTTGCCATTTTATCCTGCTTTTCTATTGATATTATATTTATTAGAAGAAAAATTGGCATTTATTTGAAAAAGAATCTTTATAAATTGACGTTATGAAATTTTCAATAGATATTTAATTTTTTTGCACGTTTAGTTAATTATAATGTTGCGGACTGTGGAAAGTTTCCGACTTTTTTTAAATAGCTGTAACGCAACACACCGGGGCGTAAAAAAGTAACTTCTTCTACAAGTGTCTTTAGGTAATTACTAACCGGCTAGCCCAGTTAAGCAGTTTGCATGTGCATTTCTTCCATTTATGTGTATAATTGTCTGAAATGATGAGTTTTACGTTTAATTTTGAATTCTGTCGAGTCTTTGATTATTCGGCAGTTCATTCCAGCCCTGACACTCCGAAAGCACGATCACCGAACTTAGTATGAATGACGAAGCTTGGAATAACTAAAACCAGTTGGTGATAATTATAAAATAAATGAGTGCTTTAAAACGAAGTGTGTATTTGATTCAATAAAATATTTTTTTGGTGATGTTTTGAAACTTGATTCAATTTCAAAGAGATTGAGGTCATGTATTTTACACAAAAATGTGTTCCTACATCATGAATCCCATTTATGTCTCCAACGATATGTGTTGATGGTTTAATATTTCAGTAAATTACGCATAAATATGAGTATCATGAATCCCACTCTAAGTCAGAAAATATAAATTATAATTATCTTCACTTTAAAATGCTATCTTCCTTAGTATTCTTACATCCATGACCGCTGTGACATGGGTTCAACAGATAAGCAGAGTGTTTACTTAGAAAACAACATTCATAATACGTCAACACTTGAGTTAATTATTTTTTTTTAAGAAAGATAATGGGTTTTAAAGATTACAAAACTGCATGAAGTTTTAATTTTGGCGTTGTCTGTGCTTCTTCAGAATAGTACAAGTAACAAGAAGAACTTTCTTCCTACCCAAACCCAGTTATATTCAGAGATTTATAACATAAGGCGGCGAGTAGTATACCATAAAAAGATTAACAGATTTACGAGTGTGGTGAAGAGGCCATTGGTTTATCTAACTTCATAACTCAATGTTTCAAAGGAAGGGTAATGCATTAGGCATTAGACACTATTAGAACATGATATTACAGACACAATGAACATGTAACACAAAACAGGAGTGTGGCATCTCGGAAGAGAGAAAAGAGAGTGCACTTTGTTTTAAATTAATGCATGGCATGAACAGAACGAACATGTTCACTTGTTTTTATCTCAACCTCTTTCAACTTCAACCTTCTTTCACTGCTATATAATATGCATATACGTATATAGTTTATCAATTTACTTATTCTATTACAGCGCCCTTGAGGTGATTTCTCACAAAAACGGCGCTATACAAGTCATCCAACTATTATAATTATTATTATTCCACCATTACACGTTTAGTCTAGGAAATATTTTATAAATGAATGTTTAAATTTTAACTAACTAACCATCACGCAGTTTCACCGCAGGGGTAGGCAGAGAGGACGGACCACCAAACAACTCGTTCTTGGCATACACTTGTTGCTTCATTCACATTCATACAACGCCTCATACATTCTCTTCTGTTATTCCGACTTTTGACATGGCCCGACTCGAGTATTTGATTCACTTGATCGTGCATGTCTTCCTCGGGCGTCCCCGGCTTCTTCTTCCATTCACATTCGCGTCATATATTCTCCTTACACTCCTTTCTTCGTTTTTTAAGCATTGTAGAAAACAGTATTAACCTAAACTAAATGAAATATTAAAACGGAAAAAATGACAGAAAATAAAAAGATTTCAGTCGCATTTGGTTAAGCGGTTGCCCCGGATAGGCAGAAGACCTGGGTTCGAGTCCCAGATGCGAATGAAATCATTTATTTTCTGTCATTTTTTCCGTTTTCATATTTCATTTAGGTTATGTTAATTTTGTGTTCTACTATGATAAAATATGAGAATGAGGTTTTAAAAATCATTAATAATTAAAAAATGAATGTTTAAATCTTTCCTACAGGTATAATGATTTATGGAGTGCTATGGTACTAAGTGATAAGCTATACGCTACAGAGAATGCAATTATATTCTAAATATAGCACACGGACCTAGAACGGTATCAACCGGTAGATTTTTTTGTTATCTATTTACTTATGCAGAAACATATTTTAGAAGGAGAAATATGTTTAGTTTTCTTGGTAACTTCCATACAGCATGAACATTCAATTGTTTTAAAAATAACATCTAAGAAAAATGTTTCAAAATATTATATTATTAAAATAAATAACAATAACTTTTATAATTTCTTAAAACGATTGGTATTCACTCTGTAGTGTCATTATTAATATAGCATAATCTATACTTAACATAATTATTTTTAGTATTCTATATATTCCTAATGAAGGCTTCGAAACATCTGTGTACATTCATTATTAATTAAGTGGTGGATACAAGTATATTGAATATATAAGTATATATACAAGTGGTGGATACAAGTGAATGGAAGAAGAAGCCGGGGACGCCCGAGGAAGACATGGCACGATCAAGTGAATCAAATACTCGAGTCGGGCCATGTCAGATGTCAGAATAATAGAAGAGAATGTATGAGACGATGTATGAATGTGATTGAAGCAAGAAGTGTATGCCAAGATCGATTTGTTTGGCGGTCAGTCCTCTCTGCCTACCCCTGCGGTGAAACGGCGTGATGGTTAGTTAGTTATTTAGTTAAGAATATATTTTAATTAATTTAAGAAGAACTTTGTTTACACCACTGTTTTAATATATAAATATCTACATGTTTCAGAAGCAAAGTTTCCCTATTCAGGATAAACAATATACTAACAATTAATAACAAGCATGGACAAATAACGAACAAACAGACAAATTACGAACATAAACAAAATGTAACAAGAAGTGATGAAAGTAGGTAAATAATAATAATAAAAAATGTTAATATAATTGAAAAAAAAAAAATTAAATGATTAGCCATTATATTAAGTCTGTCTAAATATTGTGATCATATTACGATATGTTTTTTATTATAATATAATCTGTTTAAAACTTGTATAACTCCGTTGATAACAATTATTGACGAGACAACCTCTGTACCTCGGTGGTTAACGCTATTGTGTAAATTATCACTGAAAACAACGGCAACAATCATTACGTGATTTATTTTAAATATATGTGTAAGTCTCTATTCCTAAAGCATAGATATTAACGATTCAACTATATTGTTTAAAAGACTCACCTGTTCCTAAACATGTCTGTCACTAGTTTTAAGTCACTAGTTACAGGTGTAAGTTGTAAGTCGCTAGCTATATAAGTCTTAGATGTAAGTCACTAATTACAAGTTTGAATTTGATAGTTTCGAGTAATAAATCTTAGCTGTAAATCATTAGATATAAGTCTAAGGGATACGATATAGGTTAGATAAATTGTGTTGTAAAACGCCCTTGAGGTGATTTTCTCACTAAAACAGCGCTTTACAAATAATCCAATTATTATTATTAATAATTCAACTTTAAGTCAGGAGGTTGCGGGGTCAATTCTTACGCAATGCAAACAATGTTTACATGAATTTTTCATGTGATATTATTCACGAGTGGTTATGTTGTGATGATGGTTAGAATATTTGATGGACCTTAAAAAAAGCTAACGTAAAGAGCAAAATAAAATATTTGTAGACAATATTAACACATCCCAAATGAACCACGAAACCGAAAAAACAACAGAAATTAAAAATATTTCAGTCGCCTCTGGGACTCGAACCCAGGACCTCTACCTATCCGGGGTAACCGCTTAACCAACTTAGCTAATGAGACCAGTCCAATGTACGCCATTTACACCGATATCATACTTCAAGTTCAAGATTTGTTAATATTGTCGTCCATTTTTATAAATCCCATATTATTGGCTGCTATCCTTATGATGATTGCAATGTTTCAGGGATGAAACTTCATGAATTTTTTCAATCTACAACATTTTGTCACCATGAAAGGAATGATAAAAATATTTACTTTGCTTCATAAGTATTGATCTTGTTTCCGGTATCATGAAGTAAAATTTTATGTCTCTTCGAATTAACATGAATCGTTCCCGGGCAGCTGCGGGAATGTGTTTTTATTTATCCGACTGACATGATTTAAGCAGCTATTAAAAGATTCGTGTCATAAATATGTAGTTCGCATCACAAAGAAAAATGGCTGGCCGAAGAGTGAAGAGTGACGGAAGACAGAACACTGCCCAATCGTGACTTGAGCACATAAATTTATTTCGGCTCCGTGCTCTGCCGGATTCCCAGGACATTTCGCGAGATGGTTTTCGACTCTTCTGTTGATGAATAATGGAACAGAACGAAGCCCTGATGTTTAATTGAAAGTATAAATGACACAGGAAATGAGAATGTATTTTTAATTACGTCGGTCGCTCCTTCTAGTGAGGTTCTGTGATTTGGTAAATGAACATGTTCTGGTGGCTTTAAGATTTACATAAGAGTTTTGACAGTAATTTTGTCGGGAAGGCTTTGATGGATTATATATTTTTTTCTCCCCATACCAAACCATCTCAATCAATTGACGAGTTCTGTTAGATACCAGACATCTTGCGTTCGGGACTCGAATAACTTTGATCTCTTACACACTGTTAAATACGTATTTTAAGAGACTATAAATCAAACTTACGTTTACATAAAAACAAATATGTACGACTTTTTAGTTTTTATACATTTCAACAGGAAAACAGTTTTATTTTACGCGTGAGTGCCGTTTCGAAGTTCAAATCCGTTATCATAAACATACTCGTACATCAGTAAAATGGAAGATATCAGTATCCAAATAATGTGTTTGAAACTAGCTTTAAAGGCTAATTACTAAATGGAGAAGATGTGAGTTGTTATGAGTATCGACAGTGGGAAAAGCGCATGCGACAAATAATTTTCCCTCCTCATCTTTGTAGAAATAATATTTGACATTCCAGACAAATCATATTTAATCGTGATTGAAAAAACATTTCATTTGAAATTCAATCAGTTGAAGGAACCGACAATTATACCCGTCTTGATTTCATACTTTCACAGGATTTCGGATTGCTACATCGAAAATTGAATATATTTGCACAAATTTCTGAGAATCGAATAAACTGAATTGCATCGCAGCAGCGGTTTCAAATAATTATATTTCATTCATTATTCATAAGGGAAACCGGGCCGCTAGGAACTCACCGAAACTTTTCTATTTGCTCTTAACAGATTCTAGCATTTATTATTTCATCGGAGAGGTTTCTATGAACTTTAAGGATTATTTAGTTTGAATGATTTTAAAGATCTACCGAAATAAAAAGATCATTGTTAAATTTTCTCTTCACTCCAGAAACACCGAGACCGATTCCTTTCGTTATTTGAGAAGATGAAAAGCGAATGGAGGATTTCATGAATTCTTTGTTAGATAAAAACAGTGCCTGTACACGTGTTCTGCGTCAATCTCGGTGAAATATTTTAGTTCTTATAAATAACTATGTTGGAAAAATCTTCCGAACGAGTGCTGAAAATAAGTTGACCCATATTACATCTCGGGGTGTTTTTATGGAATGCGTCCTTGCCCACTTAACCCTCCGCAACGTTGCGTGACTTGAATGAAAAAACCTTTGCTTTTTCCACTTTCCCGCCTTCCCATCGGCTGCTCTCATATTAAAATACAAATGTTGTCATTTAGCGGAATGTGCAGTCGTTTCGGGAATGTCTGCGTGTTAAGGCTTCGCTCAACCCAGGAGGGTCGGGGGTAGGGTGTAGGGGGTAGCGGGTTGGGGGTCGGGGGTCGGGGGTCGGGGGTCGGGTGGATTGAGAGGGATGACATAATGTGGGATATCAGGCAAACGCTCACACCAAATATTATTCCGATGGTCAGATGGAGCGCGCGTGGGTATTCAGTCATTTAAAGAAATGCTCGCACGAATGGGAATTTATAGAAGTATATGAAATTTAAGTCGGTAATACTCGTATACATATTAAGTTATATTATGCGTGCTATAATGTTCAGAAATATATAAGATTAGATCAGGTTATGTAGCGATACCTATCAGGAAAAATATCATCTAATTTTTTAACCTACGTACGAGTATATTATTGATATTTAGTTCGTATCTCTCTTCTTTCACCATCCAAAA
Source organism: Halesus radiatus (assembly GCA_022606495.2). Taxonomy (NCBI): domain Eukaryota; kingdom Metazoa; phylum Arthropoda; class Insecta; order Trichoptera; family Limnephilidae; genus Halesus; species Halesus radiatus. The sequence goes on from JAHDVE020011885.1 coordinate 24,821, forward strand.
CCGCTTATTCTTATCGTATCTAGTTATTCGGGATTCCAAAGATCTAAATTAGTAAGCTGTTTTATCTAAACAGATTAAATTCAATCCAAATCATTCATCACTTCCTTTATCTTCCCACTCCATTAAACACCAGAAATTCAGGGCTGCAAATAAAAACATCACTTTACTGTCAGAAAGTTATCATTTAACATAAACTTTTTTCGACATCATAATATTATCCTAATAACACTCAGATCTCTATGACATCGATTTTAGTTAAAACTCTACCCACAATCAAGAAAGCTCCTTATCGAAATATATGAAATAAAAGATATTTGCTGTAATGTCATGTTTGATCAAGATTATCATCTTTGGTATTTCTACTATATTGTGTTGTTGCTACTTGTGTATGTATATTTTTTGCATTTCTCTCTTAGTGTGCCTTTCTTTGTTTTAAATCTGGAATCTCTTTAATATTTTGACGTACAACCATTTTATTCAGACTATGAGAAATAATTTTGAACCGTTAAGTGAATTAAGTGACAAAAATCCTATGTTTTTGACCCAAACTAGCTATATAAGCGGGGGGGGGGGGGTAAAAGCTCGCTCTTTGTAACCCTTACCTCTAGAGTTCCACAGGGTTCCTAATTGGATCCATATTTAAATACTCTGTTCATCAAAGGTGAATCCAAAACTACGATATATCATACGAATATCTTTCTCACTACTTTGCTGATGATCAGCATGAATTTTCACCAAACATCAAATCATGAAAAGCTAGCAGCATTTCAAAAAAATACTGACTCATTATAAACCGTTTTTTAATTACCACCTAAAATAGAATTTATCTGAAGAGCAACCAAAAAGCACCAATCAACAATATATAAATCTCTTCTTGCCGAAGCATCCTAAAAATGACGTAAAACTTCTAGGTATGGATTTCGATTCGTTCCCAGATTAATAAAACAGTAAGCGGTGAGATCTTCCTTCTGCCCCAAACGAACCAATATGCAATAATAACCATCATTAACGCTTGTAATACAAAGATAGGTAGGTATTGTTAATTACTATTTCTTTTTGTGTTTAATTCGTATAATTGCATTAAATTTAAAAAAAAAATTTATGTAAATCAAATATAATAATGTTATTATTAAGTTCTGCGAGTATTTTCAGTTTTTATTATTATGACAACTATTTCGGCGTTTAAGGCCATTTTCAAACTGAAAAAAAAGGTGTTGTTAAATTTATATATTGTATCATTGCTAGATTATTACGTAATAATGTTATGTAGGAATGTTAGTACCTAATTAAAGTTAATACCCATGTAAAGTTTGTTACCTTCTGTTACTCTGTTATTTACCTTATTTTACTTGTTTACCTTCTGTTACTCTATTATTTAGAAATTTTACACCTTTTCATAAATTTTCTGTGTAACACAATCTTAAATTCATTAACTTGTGTAAATATTATTTTTAATGATTATTTGTTTATTTATCTTTATCACATTAATCAGTGAGAAATAGGTGAGGATACAGGCGAGTTCTCCAAATATTTATATATTGTTTCAATATGACTACTGTCTGTATCTGTATTTTCTCCATAAATAATAAAAATAAAAATAAATTTAAAAAATTAGGTATGAAGCTATAAATCATAAGTCACTAATATTATTTGTGGTTAAAATTGATCAATTTTGGTATAATTTATAAATGTGATGTTTCTCCGAATCCTTTGTCTAATTTTAAAGCGCCAGTAGGGTAATTTCTCACTTAATGGTCTATAATATATGATACGCCTTATAATTCATAATTTTAAACATTCCAACACTTCACACGCTTAGTATGTAGTGTAGATAATTTGTAGAATTAACGAAATTGTTAGAGGAGAATAAATAAGAATGTTTTCATTAATCTAGTCAGAGAGGAGAAAAAATAACGTAAAACATGAACACAATATTCTAATAAATCTGGTATTTGTATTTGAATGCAAAGGTTTTCATACAAAGTCCTTTAGAAAAGATTTGTTGTCCGTTAGAAGCTAGTTGATTCTACCTATGAATATAAAATATTTCGTATAAATTCCCTAGTCTGCCTAAGCAGCCAATCGAAAGTCTATCAGAAAGGTTTGATATCTATATAAGGTTTAAGGTGAGGGAGTATCCTTTGGCTTCGGTAAATCATTAAGAGCCCTTCTGTCTGAGAGATTGATTCCGAGAACGAAAAAGCTCGATGCATTATTAGTAATGAACAAAATACTTTGCCGCTTTCATCTGCTAATGGATGCGGATGGTTGATGCTGTACTCCACTCCAACTAGATATATCCATATTTTAGGGATATTTGCTCCCCAGTCGGTATTTTACGGTAGTACAAGTTTATATTTCACCACAAAAAAATTATTGAACACGAAAAAATATTTTTAGCACCAACCACAATGACCAGAAAAAAAACTTGTTTTTTAAAGGTAATATTGGATGCTTTTTTTCACTAAATATTAGTCAATTGATACACCCCCTAATAATATTGTATTATTTATATCCCATGTATTTTACCTTTTAATCTGGAGTGCCCTATCAGATAAGTATGTTTTCTGTATATGTACATAATAAGATAAACCCTGGCAAGTAGTATTTGTACAGCTCCCTTGAGGTGATTTTTCACAAAAACGGCGCTATATAAATTGTCCAAGTATTATTATTATTATTAAATCATGTTGACGTAATAATAATCATAGGTTTTTAAGCAACCTTTTAATATCGTCTTAAAAAAAAGTCTAAAAACTGAAAACTATGGAATAAACATTATTATGTATTTTCTGATTTCCTGGTAATTATTTCAAGATTATGCAATACTATTTACAGTTCATGGTCGAAATGATGATGCGACCTAAAATATTTGCATTAACCTCGAAACTCCGGATAGAAAAATTCGAGCATTATCTTTAATGTCAGTGGCATTATCATAAATCAATAGCTCACCATTCGAAAGTCGTAGCTGCTAGTTTTCTTCTATTTGTAGTTCATTGTGATTCTTATTGATTCATACCTGAATACACAGAAATATACAATTTTCCAGGAGAAAACGCCGAAATAGGTATCCGAAATATCTCGTTCTATTTCAACTTAACATTCACTCTCCTTGGCATTTGTTTAATCTTTTATCCAAAATGTACCGCAACGAGTGTCGCGTTTTACCGTAACTGCCGATTCGATTAAAACACCTGTCTAAGTCGGTTGGATATGAAATATCGGCCGTGTGCTGCCCGCCATGGTAATTGAAGTCACCTTGCGATACCACAGGGGAGAGATGAAAACCCTTCCGACCCTATCATTTATCTTTCATTTGCTTCATTAATTATGTAAAATATCATCCTACCCCTCAGAGTGGCGCAGGGGTGTCGCCTAGCTCCATCCGCACCGCCCAGCTAGCTACGCCCGGCTAACTCAACCTAGTAATCTCCACCGATCTCCACCCGGCTAGCTCTAGCCGCACTAGCAAGTAGCCAACACTAGTGATCCGACTCCAATCCTCATAAGTGCCGCCAGACTGCTAGTTTCGCCTCTGGGTTTGCGGTCAAAAGCATACGAGATTCTAATGGATCCAGAACGGTTCTTGTCTTACAAAATTTAAGCGGTAATTTCATTACGAATATTCAAGGACTTATTCCGACCGTAATAAAAATGTGCCCCCGTAACTTGTAACATTTTCAAGCACCGGAGTTTTTTTCTGGTGCGTTGGGTTATTCATTCAACCCCGTTGAGAGAAAGAAGGCGCAAATTCAACAGTAGCGGATAGCAATGCACGAACTACGCAAGCACGTATAAATAATAAATATATCGGCGATATCTCTACAAGTTGATTGAAGTAATAAAAAGATCATAAATATCACAAATATCTGAACATGAAATTAACACAGCTTTTCTGTGAAGAATTCAATGATGCAACGACAATCTCCGTTTGAGAGTGGTTAAGATCCTCATTTACGCGAACTCCGACTTCGACTGCGCAAAAAAATTAAATTTAATTTATACTCGTAAATGTTATTTTATACATGAATAAAATAAATTAATGTATTTTATATTTGCGCACGTTCCAGATTGGTAAATAGGAATCGCTCGCTGAAAGACCGCCATTCAAAAGCGAAACGATGCCTGAATTTGCAATAGCCAATGTTTTTTTATTGATCAGATCTGAAGAGCCAGGTATTTCCTAACTGTTCTTTTATCATACCATCCCGCCCCCCCCAACTCTCTCCAGCCTGACAAAATTCCCCAGTTGCGAATATCATGGCCCCACTAATTCCGGACAGTTGGAGGCAGTCGAGTCTCTTGTACAATATTCAAATAAAGTTTTTCAACATTTCCAACATGAACTTGTTATGTAACGAATTCGCTACAATTAAGATGTATTCTAGTCTCCCGTTCATACGCGAGGATTATTATGGTTCCGGTTCCGGGTTCCGCCGCCGGGCCACAGTTCCTCCCGTCATCAGCGCCGCTTGGCTCGCCAGAGAAAGACCGGGATCGGTACCGATAGGTTGTGTGTAAACGAGAAAGTGACTTGCCTTTGGCAATGGCCGCCTGCGCGTGGCTTAGGCGTCATCACCCTTACCTCGCATTTGGACTGTAAACTCCTTGTCCTTGTGAGACACCGCTGAACATATAAATCTAACCAGTAATGTCAATAACCAGTGTTAAACTCCAGGTGACCTATTAAATGCTAGCCGCGTGAGTTTGCGTGTTCCCCTGCCTTACGATGGAAGAACGTGAATCTCGACGCCATTAACCATGTAAGCTATATCTAACCCCTTATTATGTAATAATAATAATAATAATATTTATTTGAAACACACATTATTTTACAGAAATATTTAAGAAGGCTTTGACTGTCCAACTAGGAACAAATCCCGTTTTAGGACAGTCAAATTGATAAGTTTAGTTCATATTAATATACATATTAAGGTGGTCCAGGCCTATATAGTAAAAAAAATAATCAAATATAGGTGTAGCCGTACCTTTGATTTGTTACACCTACCATTCCTATGATGTGTTAAAAATTTCAGCCCCTTATCTTATATACAAGGGGGTGCTCATCGAATTATAAGTTTTCGACAAAATTTCAGGATTTTAAATAAAACACGTAATTTAAGGTTTATTAATATTACAAGTATTTTAATCAAATAAGTATACAAATTATTTGATTATGAATAAAATTTTGTAACAAAGTAATACTTAACATAATATTAGTCGCAATCTTTCAAAACTATGTTTGTTAACTCCTTTTTGGATGTTTCAGTGGAAACGATTTTTCTGTTTTGTTTAACGATGTGAAGTAAAAATTGTTTTTCTTCCTCAGTCTTAGTGAGTAACGTGTTGTAATCTTCAAACAATTTAACTCCTCTCTCCGCTGTATCATTAACAACACGCAAATTTGTGACGCAGCTTTTGCCTTGAAGGTAATCAACATTGTCATTCCAAGTCTCAGGAGGTAATTACAAGAAAAAGTCCTTGATTTCAAGAACTAAGAGTGTTTTCAACGTTCTTTGTGTTGCAAAAGCATCTAATGTAACCTCTGAGGAAAGCTTAGCAGAGTCACCTCGTACTGAACGATTACCGACATCAGAATTTATTTTTTGAACAATGGCCTGTTTCTCAGCATCAGACAGCTTGTCAGAAAACAAGGCAAATGCAAGTAGTTCATCTGACAAATACCATAGGTGACGCTCTAAGACATCCCTAGCTGCTATACTGATTTCGGAATCAATGGATTCGTACAATTTTAAGCTCTTCCAAAGTAGTAAGTCATTTACTGGCGCATCTGCTGCCAAAGGCGCTTCGATCCAAACTTTGGTGTAGATGAGCACACCAAAACTAACAAATCGAACAATTTGTTTTTCTTCTCTCTTGGTTAGTTTAAATGCTTGTAAATTATTTCTAAAGAGAAAAATCTTCAAAGCATACAGCAATTTCGCCATCCAACGGAGCGCGCCAATGTATCTTCGTAGGAGGTTTGTTCAAAACAATCATGGTGAGCTTTATTAGCTCTTCGTAATCATCACGAACTTGATTATCTCTAGATAGAGCGGTTGTAAGACTCTCAAGAGTATTTTCAGCGAACTGTTCTGCGTTCTTATCGAGGTCAAGACAATCATAGTCCTCCTTCGGTAATGTTTCCCAAATATAAAAAATGTAAAATGCTTAATTTGTACTTTTTAATATATTATAATAAAACTAATATAAAACTTTTTTCCACTTAATTTTATTTGACTGTAACCAGGTTCAGCCTGTCAAGACCATCTTCAGGCTTATATACACAAATATGGGGGAGGGTAAGAGGGGTGGTCTACAAGGATTTTATTCGAATATGTGGGTTTTCTTACAATTGTTACTAAGTGGTTTTTGGCTGTCTAATTTCTAATTATTTTGGTTTTTTCCAGTAGGCTTAATTACCTCGGACTTGTGGTAATATAATAACTTATAATAATAATAATAATAATAAGAATGATAATGGTAATGATAATGATAATAATAATAATAATAATAATAATAATAATAATATTAATAATAATAATAATAATAATAATAATAATAATAATAATAATAATAATAATAATAATAATAATAATAATGATAATAATAATAATTAATAATAATAATAATAATAATAATAATAATAATAATAATAATAATAATAATAATGATAATAATAATAATTAAAATAATAATAATAATAATAATATTTATTTGAAACGCGCATTATTTTACAGAAATATTTCAGAAGGCTTTGACTGTCCAACTAGGAGCAAATCCCGTTTTAGGGCAGTCAAATTGATAGGATTAGTTCATATTAATATATATATACATGAAAGAATATAAAAGAATCCATAAAGTAAAGTAAAAAAATAAATAAATTGTGTGTGTGTAAAAGTTTAAAATATAGAGTATAAAAGTTTAAAGAATATAATTTAAAGATATGATATGCATTTTTTAGTTTACTGTAGAGAAATAATAAATTACATATGAGATGTAAAAGTGTATAGTGAGAGTAAAAGTTTAAAGTATAAGATACTAAAGGATGATATGCAATTTTAAATTAGTGTGGAGTAATAATGAATTACGATTGAGGTGTACAAGTATAAAGTATAAAAGTTTAAAGTATACAAGTATGTATGATATGCATTTTTTTTTGATTTAATGTGTAGTTGTAATGAATTACATAAGAAGGTTTTATTAAAATTGTACATATCTATTAATGAGCATATGTTCGATTTTGACCCTCCCTAAATCGAGAAGCCATACATTGATCAGTTTACGCAGGACGTTTGTACTTTTCATTTTCCACGGATCGGATGTTAAACAATTTTGGTCCTAAGTATGAAAATTGTCCTTGAGTAAGGGATGTCATGGTTTTTGTTGAAACTATTGGATTACTTCTTGAGTGTCTGGTGTCGTGATAGTGATCGATAGATGGGTAGTGGTGACGTTTTTCATGTGTGTGTAATACAATTTTCGTGATATACAGTTGTCTGACAGCAAGAACTTGCATTTCTTTGCATAATTCATCACTGGGGTACCTGAAGGGTTTTTTAACGATGACTCTTATTAGGGATTTCTGCGCTTTTGTCATGGGATCGAAAATTTTTTTGGAATAACCGGCCCATCCTAAGGATGTATATTCAAGTAAAGAATTACACATGGCATAATATATTGATTTCAGATCTTTTACATATATTTAATATTTCTAATAGTCATGAAAAGGTGAGTGAGTTTTCTGACTTTTGTGGCAGTTGAGTTGACGTGTTCTTCCCATCTCAGGAATTTGTCAATAATGATTCCTAAATATTTTAAACTGTCCACGCATTCTAAGTTATTGCAAGTACAACTATTTATTTAATTACAAAGGTGAGCAGTAATGTTTAGTACATCTTTGGGTTGTCCCGCTTGCGTTGCACTGAAACGTATGAATTTGGTTTAATCCGTATTGAGAGTAGGGAGGTTATTGTCTAACCATTGCATAACCTTGTTTATACCAATTTCTGCTTTACTATGAACTTCGTTGAAGCTTTTGCCTTCATAAATCAATACTGTATCATCAGCAAAGGTGATGATGTGATCGGCAAGGTTACTGTTACATAGGTCATTGATGTATATATTGAACAAAATAGGCCCTAGAGTACTTCCTTGGGGTACACCAAATACAATATTGGCTGAATCGCTGAGAGTATCATTCATATTAACTCTTTTGCTTCTGTTTTCTAAGTAGCTACCCAGCCATTTAAATAGTTGTCCCTGTATACCAATTAGCTGTAGTTTTTTCAAAAGAATTTTATGCGAGATGGTGTCAAAAGCTTTAGCTAAATCCAGGAAGATCGCAATGCATTTAATTCCTCCGTCGATATTATTGGAGATGATTTTCTTCAGTTTAGCAATAGCATTTTCGGTACCTAATCCTGTTCGGAAGCCACATTGTCTCTTAGAAAGTGTGTTATTATGTTCAAGGTAAAGGGTGAGACGGTTCTTAACAATTTTTTCAATGATTTTTGAGATCGAGTTTAGCAGAGATATTTGCCGGTAATTTTGAATCTGCGACTTATCTCCGTTTTTGTGAATCAATATAATAATTGAGTGTTTTAGATGATCAGGGAATATGCCCGATTGGAAGCTTAGATTAGAAATGAACGCAATCGGTGGTGCTATGTATGATTTTATTACTTTAAGCAGATTTGTTGAGACTTTATCTGATCCACAAGCATTCGATGTCTTTAGGTCGTCTATTATTTTTAAGACTTCGTTTGTTGTTGTTTGGATATTTTCTATTTTATGCTCGAGATTATAGGTGATTAAGTTGGCTAGTTCGGTTTCAGTTTTATTACATTTTAAAAATTTTTTTTTTGGTAGTTTGGCTCCCACTGATGTGTAATACTCATTAGCAAAATTCGCCGTATTTTTGAGATTGGAAGAGTCCATGTTATTGATGTTCAATTTTTTAAATTCGGAAGACATACTGTTTTTTGTTTTACTAATATCACGAAAAGCTTCCCATAAACGTTTTGGAGACTATGTATTTTCGTAAACGAACTTTTTAAAATAATTTTCCTTGGTAGATTTAATTAATTTTGTGCATAAATTCCTGTATGTTTGTAATGGGCTTGTACTAAAATATTATCTGGATACCTTTTCGCCTTTTCATGAAGTTGGTTCCTTCTGTAGATAAATTTAACAAGACCAGGAGAGATCCAGGGCGTGAGTTTAAACTGTCTGTTTGATATGAGTTTCTTACCAGTAACATTAGATATATATTTTTAGAATTTAAAAAAGTGTCGATGTTTTGAAAAGATGGTGATCTATAAATTCCAAAAACACATAATTATTAAGTACAATTTTTAGACAGTTTTCTTGAGATAATACAATTTCGTCAACTTGCGCTTGAATTTCGTCCCTTATATAAACGACAATCATGCTAGATTTATTAATATTTGTAGTTGTGTGATATTCTGTGTAAGTGTTTATAATTTTAGAGGTATAATCTTTATGGATCCAACATTCCGATAATATTATGACATCGAAATTATAAGTAAATTGATCTCGAAATATCAAGAAATCGTCAATGTTCGTCAATGATGAAATACTTCTGATATTTTGATGAATTATTTTTAAATTGTAAGAATTCGAACAATTATTTAAAATATTAAGATCGTCTATCACATTCATGGTTCAAGTTATATCGGTATCATTATAAATATCACATGGTAAATGGATCATAAAAATATTCAATTGAACGTTGACTCAATAAATGTTCAAGAATTTGTGGATTCACTTCCAAAGTAAGTACGAGTATAATAATAATAATAATAATTGGATGATTTTTATAGCGCCGTTTTTTTGTGAAAAATCACCTCAAGGATACAGCAGAGTATATAAAAACAGATATTACCATAGTAGTCCCACATACGTGATTGCAAAAAAAATAAGTATAGGAGTTGGAATTGCGGAAACGGTAGCATATTATAATAACACATGCAGATGAGTGATACAAGACATACCTCGAGAGTGTATTTAGTTCGAATAATTCAAACTTATAGCGATGCCAAATTGGATTCATTCGATATCGTAATTGCATTTTTTCCTTCATCCTTCCGAACATATATTTGTCCCGCTTTAATCCAGGTAAATCTGTATTTTTTGTCTTTAGCAGCTTGTCGGGTTTTGAAGTATAGGTGATTAGTACGAAATGTCAGTTGTTCTGAAACATAGATCGCCAAGCGGGGGCCGGCGATCCGATGTTCGACGTGTTGAGTTTGTCTTCTCTAATGGTATTATTTTTCTTGAATGTTTTCAGATCAGACAAAAGTTGGTTTCTTGCTAGATTACAGTTTAATTTCATGATAATTGATCTCGGTTGCTTCTGGTTATTTTTTTTTACTGATCGATAAACAGCATCGATGTCGTTTAGTCGAATGGGAGAAGTTGTTTGACAAATGTTAAAAATAATGTCTTTCAAAATTTCGCCTTCGGTTTCTAGGATACCTCTAATCTCCAAGTTATTGGCCTTGAGAGTTCGTTCCTGGAATTCTGCACCATTTTCAAGCACCATAATCCTGGCTTCCAAAGCTCTTTATAGATAGCTCATCATTGCGGAGCTCAACCTCGCGGATTCTGGTCAGTAAGTCCTCGTATTGCGCACTCATGAACTGAATACTTTCAAGTATTTTATTGTTTTGTTCCATGATGTCATTTTGTTTTTTTTCCAAGTTGTTAGTTTTGTTCCTGACTAAATCCTGAAGGACTTCTAGATTAGTCGGCGTCTGAGCGGCGGACGAAGACTAGTGTTTTGTTGGCCATATTTTTTTTGAACGGGTCCAAAAGTGTATTATCGCTGGATGTCTCCACCGATATAGTAGTGCCAATAGCGGTCGATTTCGTGTCCCTTTTACTACCGACCTTGATACACGTTAAAACATTCAAATTTATTTTTACTTTTAAACTTTTGCTAGTAAACTATGTAAGATCACTTTGTTGTGAATTTTAAATATGTTAGGACTTATACCCAAACAGGACACACTATAGGTAGCTTCCCGATTTTTTTGTTTAATCACTTTAAATAAAATTTTAGGCGGAGCTAAAATAATATGAACTAGTCAGTAAGTTGTATTGTATTGTTCTCTTTGAAGTTGTTATTGTTATTGTTCTAGTTGAATATATGCAAGTCTCCCCAACTATCAAATTAGCAAATTACAATCCGTTTTTAATGATGCGACAAGACTAATTACAGGCGTATCTAAATACTCCCACATTTCAGATCAAATTGAAGAAATTCACCTGTAAATTGCTTAGCTAGGCTAGCCGGTTAGTGGTTACCTAAAGTCATTAAATAAATAAAATAAAAAAATTCACGCATCGGTGCCCAAATTCATCCACAGCCCGCAACACTGTAAATAACCAAAGTGTAAAATAAAAAAATAAAAAGTTCGTATTTATTAAAAGCTTCTTACGCTTTTTAAGGTAATTTTATAGATATTTTTGAGTCCTAAAATTCATTTTATGAATACTTTCCAATTCTAAAAATTATAAGTATCTCAATAAATACCAACTCTTCTTGTGCCATCAATCTTCTAATAAATGTAACATCAATAGAAAAGGAGCAACAAATAACCATGTAAAACTATCATCTCTATAAATAAATTTTCTAATAAAGCTGTGTTCATCTGAAGCGAACTGCCAGGTAAGTATGTTTTTCTGTATCTGTTTGTATATAATTAGTTAAGAAATATTTGTACAGCGCCCTTGAGGTGATTTTTCACAAAAACGGCGCTATACAAATCATCCAATTATTATTATTATCTAAAAAAATCTTCACTGGCTCAAATGTGCCGAAAGAATCCAGTTCAAGATTTGCTTTATGGTATTTAAATCAATTAACGGGATGGCCCCGGCTTACCTGTCGGAACTCATTCCAGAAAATTCCAATTCACGCCAGTCAACTCTTAGAACAGCGACGTCATCGGCCATCGGAAGGGTGAAGGAACTAAACACCAGATACTAAGTTTGGTGAGCGAGCTTTCAGCGTGTCAGGCCCTAAAGCCTGGAATAAACTGCCATACGATCTAAGATTGATTAAAGGCTCGACATAATTTAGAGCAAAACTCAAAACTCATCTCTTCGGACAGTGATATCCATGAATGGTTCAGTTAACTAATAAACAAATAATTTAAGTATTTGTAGATGTAAATAATTAATAATTATTATCAAAAATCTCAAATAAAATCACGTTTCAAATAAGCACCTACTCTTCTCTTGCCAATAAACTTCTAATGTATATAATATCAATGACAAATAGAATTTTAACAGTAACTTCTACGTCATGCAATGTGCAGTGTTTTCTAATATATTTGTTCGTGCAAAGTCGCATGATCTCAGCCCAAAACATTGTAATTTAATTAAGTTTTAATCTGGAGTGCCCTACCAGGTAAGTATGTTTTCTGTATATGTTGTTACGTAACACAATTAGGAGAATCTAGTCGTTGGAAGAATAATACTTCTAGCCGCTAGTTAAATAAAGATACACCTAGCCGCTCGTCGGCGCTCCAACCAATAACGGCACGTTTCCGCCGGCCACCATTGTTTTTGACCAATGAGACAAGGTACGAGACATAGCTTCCGGCGACGAATGCATCTACACACCAACTCTCTACACAGAGTCTCCTTAACCTCTCCACCTGAACTCTCTCGACCCATCGCCTTGCACCGCGGTGGGAGGGATGGATTAATATGCACTTCTTCACTTCCTTCACTTCTGGACATACTGACCCCCGGATTCCTACCCACCCCTCATACCTTTTTCCTTTCCAGAACTTCCTCTCCTTCCTTACCCCCCGCACAGCATCCCCAAATATGACATAAGCCCTCAGGGAATTTTTATTTTATTCTATTATATTTATGCAGCTACCTTTGTGGGGTTAACGTTAAAAAAAGTTAGTATTTTACACCCCTCGACATTTGTAAATACGAGTACAAGCTTTGCCCCGTTCGTACAAGCTGTCCAGGGGTAAAGTTCAGTAATTTTCTCCATGACAGTACAAGTAAAAAACATCAGTAACGTTTTTACAAATTCCTGTTTTCTTTATCCTTTTTACTTGTTCTGTCATATAGAATCACCTTCAGAAGTTTAGCCGGCACTTTACCCCCGGACACCTTGCATATCTCTGAAAGGTAAGTATTCTAATCTCTTGTTATCAATTATTTTTTGGCTTTGTAAAATCCCCTTCAGGTAATATTTCAATAAAAATGATGTAGATATGTATGGCTGAAAAAGAGAAATGATGGAGTGCAATGTTCCAAACTGAAATACGCCCAACATCCATTATGTATGGTAATAATAATAATATGTTCCCATGAATTCTATGCAAAAACATACACGAGACGAGACTCGGTACTTTTTTCAAATTGGTTCGATGGTTAATTTTATGTGTTGCTCGCATGAATCCACTGAATGTAGATGAAAGCTCCCGTCCCCGAATAATGTTAAACAGGGAGGGAGAATCGGGCAAGCGAGATAAATACACACAACTTGACACTTGCCATGGGAACCTTAACAGATGCTTCGCAACGGAAAACTTTTTACCAACACGTAATTTGTCATTATACTTCTTAAGAGGATTCTACAGCAGCGGCTCTCGAACTCCGATATTTCGACAGCTTGTTTTCCTACGCTCCGCAGCTTAGAAATAGAAAATGTTTTTTCAAGGAGACGCAGGCGGCGCGTACTTGGGAGATTTGTTTGGAAAACGTCTCAAGTTTGCTTATCTTATCGTTACAACGAATCAATAACATTTCTAGTTTTACATTTACCCTTAGTTTTACTTAAGGGGGAAGACTCAAATAAGGTGCTAAACGTCACTTCGCAGTATTCTAACGTAAGCAATACAACACATAATTTATCTGCAAATTCTTAACAGAAAGTTACGGAAGTGTCCAAGGTTTTCAGTAACGTAAATTCTTAAACTGTAATCTTTTACATTATATATGAAATACCTACTATAATTTTAAGTAAAACGCTCGACAGTGCCTTCGCCGTTATGTTAACCGCACCCATTAAAAACATGTTAAAATCCATTAAAATCCTTCCACAATCTCAGAGTAAATAAGAACAAAATCCAAGAGCGTTTATTAAAAATAATTCGGTAATTCTAGATTTTCACTGTAATTTCCTCAAAGTTCAGGAATTCAGTTTTGGTCATACAAAAATCGTATGAGAATTTCCGTCATAGATAAAATGATTTATTTCGCCGGAGTAAATCAGTTGTGAGAAGTCCTTCAGAGCGAGCGGACGTCCATTTGAAATTCGATATTTTTGTCTGTTTTATGACGAATAGCTGGGAAGAGAGGTGTTAAACTGCCACCGGAAAGTAGGAATTACGTATTTTCTATTTTTTTATTACATTACGATTATCACATTTCTTTGCAACGTTCTTTAAGATGCTCCAAAAAGTGGTTAATTTATTGTACGGCACAATATAAAAGACCTGCGCTCTGAAAAAAAAACAGACGGACGTGGTACAGATCTACAAGGTTATATCTGTGCAGGCGGTCAAAAGCGAAACTAAGGAATGAACGAATAATTTTTAAAATCTTTACATTTTTTGTGCCCATATAATTTACAATCTTGACGCCCCCGACTGCATATATAAGTATGCCAATCTGTGCCTATCAAAATCCATAGTTTTAGCGGCGATCTTGAATTTCTAGATATTCACACCGATTTGGTTAGAAAATGGCGTAACTCATGTTAGGGGAGTGCTGAACTCAAATTTAATGTCAAAATGCGTAACTTCGATGGTCATTTTGAATTTTGAGTTCTCTACCGATTTGCTTCAAAATCGGAATTAAAGTGTTTGGAGGTGCACTGAAATCAAATCTAACGTCAAAATGCAAAACTTTCCGGGCCATTTTGTTTTTTTTTCAGTTCTCAACCGATTTCGTTCAAAATCAGGATTAGGGTGTTTAGGGGTGCACTAAACTCGAATCTATAATCAAAATGTATGATTTCTGCGGCCAATTTGAATTTCACCAATTCTCTACCGATTTAGTTCAAAATCGTGATTTGGAGGTTTGAAGGTGGATTGAAATTGAATCAAAACGTATAATAAAAGCTAGGAATGACCACAAAAAAATATTGCGTCATTTAGAACAGCTGTTTCTCGGACGCTATTCGAGACCAATTTGGTTTTAAATTCTGGAATATTAATTCACTTTGATCGTGGTCCTTCACGAACAAAATTATCAAAAACTCTAAAAATTTGCGAAGAATAATAACATTTGTTTTCGTTATTTAGAACAACAATATCTCGGACGATATTAGGTCCTCAGAGACAAATTTGGTTTCAAATTGTAGCATGTTTAGTCTACTTCCAAGAAGTATTGATTAATCTTTGCCGAAAAATTACTCCTTCGCTGTCAAAATTGACCAAAACACTAAAAAATAGCGAAGAATTACAACTTACGAAAAATTTGTATAATTTAGAACCGCTGTATCTCGGACACGATTAAGTCCTTAGAAACATATTTGATTTCAAATTATAGAATATTTAGTCTACTTTACTTGTAGACTAAATATTCTATAATTTGAAATAATGTGAAAATACTCCCTGTTATAGGTATTATTCAAAATTTCAGTTTTTCTTATTGCCTTCATTGACTGAACTACTGGCGAATTGTATTCAAGCTGTCTGCATCTGGAGTGGGTTGTAAATCATTGTTATCTACATATGTTTTATTTTTACTGCTTTTTAGTATACAATAGTGAAGGACGATTATAAATCCCAAAAATTATCGAAAGACAAAGAATTCGTATTCCCGTTTAATAAACGGGATCTAATTCACATCCGCCATCTTGGTTCCCAAGTCGAATGTAATAGTCGGATTCATTAACCATTAAAAAAAACCAAATCCATTTATATAACGGCCATATAAAAAAAGAATCTAATTCATTTCAACCATCTTGAATCCCCAAGTGGACAATCGAAAATCGGATTCCTTGATTCAAAAACCATGAAAGTAATTCCCTACGTCAAAAAACTGTGCTAACAGATCGACTTGCTTTACTTTGCAACAAGCGGTTTTGCAAAATTTGCAAAATCCTCCCTTTTCCGACTGCTAACCTAGGTCTGTCAAGATTCTATTAATTTATTGTCATACAGCGAATAAACAAAAAAAATATAGAGCAAATGTTTTTTGTTTCGTATTGCATCAATACGCCGAACATTTTTTTCCAATCCGGCGTGGTCTACATTATCCACATTTCCCCAATCCTACTTCCGGCTCGCGGTGGCCCTGGTTTTGAGTTTGAGGCCTAAAATTCTTAACGGCGGTGAATACGCGGTCTTATACTGGACCCTTAATATAACATAACACTCTTGCGGGGGTAATAAATATTATGTAAAACCCGCTTATAACAAAGACAAGGAGCCTTTTATATTATTTATATATATATATTCATTATTCTTCACGTTATGAATCAGGCCATGGACCGACTCAAGTATTTGATTCACTTGATCGTGCCACGTCTTCCTTGGACGTCCCCGGCTTCTTCCATTCACATTCGCGTCATATATTTTCCTTATACTCCTTTCTTCATTCATTCGCTCTACATGCCCAAACCATCTAAGCGTCCTTTTCTTAATCTTTCTCACTACGCTTACATCAGCCTTGCATTCTTTACGAATCTCAACATTTTTCACTCGATCATACATGGTTTTACCACACATTCGTCTCAGAGATCTCATTTCTACAGCATTCAGTCTACTTTCATCCTTCCTCTGCCAGTTCCATGCCTCTCTGCCATACATCAGAGTTGGTATCAGCATGTCAGAAGTCGGAATAACAGAAGAGAATGAATGAGACGTTGTATGAAAGTGAATGAAGCAAGAAGTGTATGCTAAGATCGAGTTGTTTGGCGGTCCGTCCTCTCTGCATACCCCTGCGGGGAAACGGCGTGATGGTTAATTAGTTAGTTAGTTAGAAGAACCTTCTGTACTACGGATTTAAACACTCGTCTTCCCATAATATGAGCGTACAGGTGTCTCGTCTCATCACAGGGCGAGGGCGAAGGATCTGCGAGCGTGAGCAGGTACAGGGTACGGGCAGGTAGGGGTAAAGGTGATGGTGATGTAAAACAGAATATTTCAAGAGGAAACTAAGGGCACCTGCTGTGTCAGCAGGGGATGATTTAATATGAACGCTCCGTAGGCAACTTTACTTCTCATGGACGTTTTTAAATATGACTTTAACCCTCTGGATACTAGTCAACGATTAATCGTCGTTCTTGTGATAATTAGAACTACTAGCAACGATCATTGTTCTTGCGGTAACAACTGCCGACAATGATCGTTGTCCGAACAAATATTGTAGAATGTGGGAAAAGGTGCTATAATTGATTACCTATATTCGTAATCATTTGAAGGTACCTATTTTTTAAAGTTTTTGTTTTCTTTCTTTTTATTAATTTTCATCAATGGGATGCAACAAAACAGTTCCTCATACTTGCGTAAAAAAATGTTATATGATTTCGTTTGTATGTCATTTTTTATGCTCACGTGAGATAAACTTTCATTTAGTTTCACTTAGGCCTATTTTTTTAATCCTTCGAAACAACTTCTTCGTCAGAAACTCCATAGGTTTCATTGTCACTCAAATGAGGTAAATTATAGGGTCTCAAAAAAATTCTTAAATGTGTGGATAGAATGCTCCAATATAAACTAAACACTTAGCTCTTAGTTCAAGTTTCTGCAGCCGGACACGTAATCATCACGTCATATTTAAAAATCTTTGACTTTGTAATATTTCAAATTCGATACTGAGAATTCGTGGTGGAATTCCAATATAATGATTTATTAAAACCATAGTTTAAG
This sequence comes from Halesus radiatus, assembly GCA_022606495.2. NCBI lineage: Eukaryota > Metazoa > Arthropoda > Insecta > Trichoptera > Limnephilidae > Halesus > Halesus radiatus. The sequence goes on from JAHDVE020011885.1 coordinate 42,703, forward strand.
GAAAAATTGTACCAGTCTGAAGATGATCGTGATAGGCTGAAACCGGTCAGGTCAAAAATAAAAAGTGGAAAATGTTTTAATATTGTTTTATTCACGTTTCACATTGAATGATTTTATCGGTTAATAGCTGAGTTGACAAGTGCGTTGGGATTTCACCAAGGCATCATATATATTCGGTGGTATTTCTGGCCTTCCAGTCAAAAAATCTCGGCATCCAAGGGGTTAAGGGCCCATTGCTAGAGAACCCGCTTGTGAGAGTCCCGGCGGTCAAGTAGCTCATATTAAAATGCTTCATTCATTAAACAAGAAATTAGATATTTATAAGTTCTACTTACCTCGGGCTACATACGACTATATGAGGTAGTTGACATAACGGCAGCCCCGGGTCGTAGGGGACTTCAATGAACATAATACGTGGCGGTGCGTGGCTTGGGGGTTATAATTATTTAATATTAATTTTCTCTCCTGCGTTTGTACATTATTAAACATTATATTCTCGCATGAAACGGGAAACCCGTGTGCTCACATTTTCAGTTTACAGAGTCATTTCCATCATGACCTATGAAGTTTTGAAATATTCTATTAAATATCCAAAAAATAAAACAGAACGTCATGTCTATACTTGTTATAAGCAAATCATTTAAAAGAGATTCTTGATTGTGTAGTGGTTTACTGTATCGTAGGACTACTGTGGAGTAAGTGGTAACTAATGCGGGAGTTCCAAACTTGTTCGAATCAGTTTCATCCACTATCGGCGTACACAAATACATTCAAACGTGCGCTCTTTAACACGATTTGCCTGTACTTCCACGTGTGTTCAATTGTGTAGTCTCAAGACGTTATGAAGAAAACTCTGATGTTAAATTGGATATTAACTAAAAAGCTTTATTTTAAGAAATTTTAACCATAGAAAAAACGTACTTTAAATTGCGCCATACTTCTTGGTGAAGCATATATATAAATAAACATTTTTGATGTTTTACCTCTTTATTAACGTCAAGACAAATTTAACATTTCATTTTCCAAATGAGTCGCGCTCTCCTGTCAATGGACATTAATTTTGCAAGAATAATAATTTTCGTGGAAAAAAGTACTAAATAACATCCTTTCATCCGCTTTCAATGGATTTGTGAAGAGCAAAATACACCACAATTTCGACAAGATGAAGGTGGCTTGGGGCCTGATTGTACTACGCCGTCCATTAAATGCCGCCAGTTATTTGCATAATCATTCAGCCACCCTCCCTCTCCACTCCTCCTCTCCTTCGAGGACACAATCCTAGGGGAGGATTTGTCGCCTTAAGCGTCTCCTCAAATAATGAAGCAAACATGTTGGAGAAGCTCGCGACAGAAACAATCGATATTCAATAGCTTCTCCAGAGCTCGCCCTATACTCCTACTTAGCGAGGCCTTCGCTTTACAGGCATAAGGCGTGAGCAAACCCTTAACGGCTTTTGTATCGGAAGCCTTCGCTCGATTAAAATTATTTATTAAAGTTAAATTACTTCATTAAAAAAAAAACATTTTGGAGGAATTTTCATGTAATCCGATGAAATAGGTTTGTTTGATTTAGTAAGGAATTTAGGTATGATTGTTTTCCGCCGGTTTTAAGTCGATAAGTAATTAACTATCTATCTACATATAGTCGATATTTAATTAACTATCTATCAACAAATAGTCAATACGTAATTAACTTTCTATCTACATATAGTCGATACGTAATTAACTATATATCTACATATAATCGATACGTAATTAACTGTCTATCTACATATAGTCGATATTTAATTAACTATCTATCAACAAATAGTCAATACGTAATTAACTTTCTATCTACATATAGTCGATACGTAATTAACTATATATCTACATATAATCGATACGTAATTAACTGTCTATCTACATATAGTCGATACGTAATTGACTATCTATCTACATATAGTCAATAAGTAATTAACTATCTATCTACATATAGTCGATATTTAATTAACTATCTATCTACATATAGTCGATATTTAATTAACTATCTATCTACATATAGTCGATACATAATTAACTATCTATCTACATATAGTCAATAGGTAATTAACTATCTATCTATATATAGTCGATATTTAATTAACTATCTATCTACATATAGTCGATATTTAATTAACTATCTATCTACATATAGTCGATACATAATTAACTATCTATCTACATATAGTCAATAGGTAATTAACTATCTATCTATATATAGTCGATATTTAATTAACTATCTATCTACATATAGTCGATATTTAATTAACTATCTATCTACATATAGTCGATACATAATTAACTATCTATCTACACATAGGAGTATACTTACTTTGTATGAAGTCTAGTGTAAACATATGGGTTTATTATATTAATTATATTAACATGTTGACAATTGGAAAAAATATAAAAGAAAGTAGAAATATCCTTTTTTTAATTTTTATATGTGCAAGCATGCACATGTGCACATAGGTGCACACATACATCCACACGTTAACAGACAAGCATATAATATACATATGTACACATACATACATATATGTACGCATATATGTATATATGTACGCATATATATACATATGTATACAAACACATACACACAGCTTTAATAAGTTAAACCATAATTTGAACTTAATCCCAGACTTGCAGAAAATGTCCCATATAAATAAAAATCGGATAGGTATTGCCGTGTCACTATATAAAAAGATTACAAATAAATTCGGCTAAAATGTTGTGTCATAATAAAAAGGTAGCATCCAAAAATATAAGGGCATTATTTGAAGATGATATCGATAGTTCTCAGAATTCTAAGAAAAAAAAGTATGATACCGATTAAAAATGACTGGGGTAGGTGTAGCTCGTGGATTAGAGTGTAAGTTCCCGGAGGTCCTGGGTTCGAGTCCCCGCTGCTACCGTTACCTTTTACTTTTCTGTGTCTTTTCGGTTGCATGTTTCATTTTGAGAATTGTTCATTTTATCTTCATTGATTAAAAACATAACTTAAAACCATTCCTCAAATATGGAAAAAAAAGAGTTTCCGGAGTTTTACAAAACATTGGATTTTGATCGCGGCTCCACTAGTATCAAGATCCCAAATTGTTGGCTGATAAAAGCATCCAGTCCATTATTATTAAATGCACAATAATATTTCCGTACCTATTTGAAGATAAACTCGGAAAAAAATGTAAAAGGCTGTACCAAAATCAATAAATTTACGTTGTTAGAAAATAAAGGGATTGACAATGCGGAACGATATTGGTAAAAGGTTATTGTGGGGTGAGCTAGCCGGGCGGGGAAAAGGAAGGGGAAGGGAAAGGTTTAGCGAAAATCGTTTTCAGAGGTTAATGGGAAAATGTCAACTGTTGATATTTTGACACGTGATTTAATCCGTGGCCGACAACGGAAATACCCCGACGCGTAGATTGAGCTAAATTACTCTGCTTACATACTTTGTGAGTTTAATTTTCCCGTATTTTCCACTGCTAATAAACTTGTTTTCGTAACATCAAAGTACACCCTTTAATTTTCGTCGGTTTTTGGAACCATCAGGAGAGATGCTAAAATATAAAGTGTTGTGTCGAGTGAATAATGTTCTTTGTACATATTAAGGGATATTAAAGGTATTATTTTCCAAATAAAAACACCTTTTGCTTTGAAAAATTAAATTCAACCATTTTTCTAACGATTTGACTCAACCGAGAACTGTACTCCGAGTTGACCTTCATAGAAATTTATTATATGTAAACCTTTTAGGGGGTGTCCTTAATATGATTACATTAAAATATGTAACGTATCATATATGACGAAGTATAACCAAAAAGGAAAACGTGGGTCGCGGCGCAGATCAGATATTTAATAACATGGCATATTTCAAATAAGCTGTCACAGAGTGCTAACGGGAAGCGGGTAAATCCGTAATAACGACACAACCCTCCTCCTACCTCCCACCCCTTCCCCTCTCTCGCCCATTCCAAGGATGGTGCTTTTGGGCTTAATCTGGAGCAACTTCGGATTCGAAGGAAAATTACCGAAATATCACCATCACACTAACACGCATCATCCCATTAGGATTATGGGTTAGGACAGATGTAGGTATTTAAAATAATTGCGTATTATTTAATCGTCATCGTTAAAACTATGAATTCAAACCCCCTTTACACGCGTCGTATGGGTGAAATAACATGAAGTTGTATACCCAAAATGGTTTTCCAATAATGCATACTTTAATCATTGTACAAAATATTTTGCTAACCATCTCTTAGAAACAGACCACACATTCGATAAAAATACAGGCACTAGTTTACTGCATAAAAATGTAACCGGCATTCGATTAGATAACTTAGAAGCATTAGAAATAAGGAAAGCAAAAAACACTAATAGTAGACTCATAAATAATCAAATAAATCTAAATAAAAGTCCAATCTTTAAATTATTCCCAATAAACAAAGTACATTCCCTTCCCGGTCAGCAGGTACCTGCTGATCTCCCACCCTTGGCCCTTCACTAGCCTGTTTGTATTAATCCATAACACATGTGCATCTTAGTTCATAGTTTAGTTGTATACTGCCCTGAAGAAGCTACGGTAGTAGCGAAACCCGGTCGGCTAAAGTATAAATAAAAGTCATGTAAAACAAAGTTATTGTTTTATTTTATAAAAACTTTTTAGATTTTACTCGCCCTATTTTTTTTATGCTTAGCTAATATATGCAAATATATCGCCATTTATTATAAATTTCAACTCAAGGGCACTTAATAAAGCTTAAAAAGGCTTAATAACCTTAAAAATAATTAGCAACTCCACATAAATTCATGTAGGCTTTTGAACAGTCTCTGTTACAAAAAGAAATGCCTAAACAATATTCATGTTGTACTATTAAACTATTTGAATTTTTATAATCTAAACTGAAAAATATAGATCACTAAAATGAAAACTCTTAAAAAATAGTGATGTTTACATGTGATAAAAATCTTTTCATTTTGAATATTTGCAAATAAAATTCTCAATAGCCCTGCTTCCACGAAACACAATAAATTAGTATACACAAAATATAGGTTAGTATGGAAGAACTACCTTCAGCAAATTTCCTCGTAATTCTTAATAATTCTAGTAAATCTATTGTGATTGTAATACGGGAGCAAGTCGTGTTTATAAATTTACTCAGATCTCGAAACTAATCGAAAGCAAACAGTAACAACCAGGCTCTGCCTCGGGCGCCAGGAGCCGAGCAGTCAGTGGATTCACTGCGCCACTGAATAAATGATAATCTCCTTTAGCATTTCTAATTGAAGTAATTGTTTGTAACTGTCAACACGCTTAAATAGTAATAAAGTTGCAGCTCCCTTGCGGCAGTGGCAGCCCGTGGCGGCCGTGCCTGTGGGCTGATTGAACTAATTTATATGAAATTGCTAACAAAATAACATGCCAGGACACACTAGGTACGGCACTCGTTTATTATGCAGTTACTATTCATCGGTGCTAAGGGCCGATTTTAAATTGAAAATCGTGAGCAACATTTAACTTTAAGTAACAACCATACTTTAAAAAAAACAGATATATAGAGTTTGTTTGGTACTTTAATGTTTTAACGTGGAAGAAACAAATAAATCAAATGGGATGTTTTACAAATCAATAGTTTTTGTTCGAAATGACTTAAAAAGTTGAAAGAATTGTACTCCCCAAGAAAATTCAAACCGAAAATCTGTTCTAATTTCATGACGCCATAAGTCACTGTTCGCTTATTTTTGTATCTAATAGACACAAAATATTTATTTTTTGCTTTATAGCGAAGATTAATCTAAATGACGATCTATTTTTCTTCAACGGAAGCAATCTTCTCTGCAAGCATTCCATTGATATGTTTGATATAACGCTAACTTTTATTAAAAATATGATCGGTTGATATAAGATGATTGGCAAACTGATCCTTTATTATTATTTTGTGTCTTAATTTAGTCTTAATATATTCCTGACGAAGGAAGGGTACTTCCGAGACCGGTCAATTATTATATTAAATGGAAGTAGTTCAATTGAAATTTATGCGTTTGTACTATAATATAAAAATTCTCATTTTATAGATTTTCGCAAAACAAAAAAACAATGACGTGTGTTGTTGTGAATTATTGAACAAAACCAAAAAACAACAGGGAGAAAATTTTGTTACCAAATTATAAATATGAAACAATCGACACCAATGAGGACAGATCACACTGATTATTTTTTTATAATTGCCGATTCCTGGTGGTACAAGTACTATAACAGTTCATTTAAATGTATGGCTGTTGGCGAACTCCATCAGAATGTGTGCGTACAGTAATTTGTTTCGGTATTAGTGCCTATGAAATTGACGCGCTTTCGCGTAATCGTGAGTGTACACTGTACAGTAGTATTGGTTATAAAACAGGCGACATTGGGTTCCGCTCGAATCAATAGTAAAAATAGATCACATAATATCTCTATATATTCCATGATCTGAGACTTTGTTATCGCTGTGTTAATCAGTCCAACTAGATTGCTTTGTTTTGCTGAGTTTTTCCACTTTGGGGTGAGCTGTTCATCAGAAGTGTCGATAAAAGTAGGATCACCGGAAAATCGGATATTTTCGCCACTAATTTATAAAATCGAAGTTAAAAATTTCCAATGTTAAAGATACATGTAGATCATTTGCAGTTATCTCATTTCTCCTATGATAAATAAAAAAAATTGCTTTCGACAACGCGTGAATACTGGATATTTCTGATACAGGGTTATTTTTCATTGTTGAAATCATTGTCCGTAGAATCGGATTTTGGCCGTAATGAGTGAACAGCGGAGAGTGCAATAGTGTTCCACGGATATGGTTAAATATTTAAACAGCTCAAGAACTCCCAGCTCGGCCTGCAGCGAAAGGAAGCACAAAGTACCCACGGTAGTAAGAAGTGGGAATATGAAAGATGGGGTGCAAACTGTATTTGTACGCGTTTTCGAAACTCAACCTAGTTAGGAAATCGGGCTAATTCGGGAATCGCCAAATGCAAAGCAATTATTAGTTAATAATAATAATAATAATAATAATAATAATAATAATAATAATAATAATAATAATATTAATAATAATAATAATAATAATAAAATAATAATAAAATAATAATAATAATAATAATAATAATAATAATAATAATAATAATAATAATAATAATAATAATAACACACACACACACACACACACACACACACACACTGACGATTTGTATAGCGCCGTTATTGTGAAAAATCACCTCAAGGGCGCTGTACAAATATTTCTTAAGGCGATGCAATGGGAAGTAATGCAAAATCATTTGTTTTCAGTTTGAGAATTTGATGGCCTAGAAATATTCTAGACGATTTAATTAAATACAGCAAGTAGAACACCCCTTGACCTTTCGTATAACCGTTCATTTTTTTGTTGTGTCTTTTCATAAACCTAGAAAAAATAAAGTATCAGACATTAAAAAAATGTTTAAAGCGCAAACTCTCCTACTTACGAACCCCTTTTCCGATGTTGTCCTATTGTGCATTGTGGTAAATTAAGCTTTTTAGAATATGACCGTAAAACATTTCAATCATTATGTCTGAGCTTCACAGAATAGAATAAAACCAGCATTTTGGTGACGGTTTTTTTCCGTAAATCGAAACATACGGCCGATGTTAAGCGGGACTTTCAACCTTGTCGCCACCTGCATAAGGAGCACGTGATTTCGTTGGAATTTTAGCCGGTGGATGGCCTTAACTAATTATGTACAAACGGATACAGAAAAACATACTTACCTGGCAGGTCGCAGCTGCAATTGTTGGTCTTAAATTTTTTCATGAATCATGATTTACATAAATTATTAGAAATGTTGCGTCACGCGTTTGCGAATTGTTTTCTATCTGCATAATCGCAGTTTAGGAAATATGTAGGTTTCTAATCAAAATATTTAGCAATTTTTTATCTGTTTCCCGCCATGTAAAAATTTTCAGCGCTACGACTGATCATTTAGGAAGTTAGAGCTGCCAATTGCCTCTAGGAAAGGTTTACATTCATGACGCTCTCCTGTTGGCTTTTCTCCCCCCAGTTTATCTTGCCTAAGGGTGCGAAGTTCGCCACCACATCAAACACCTTATCTTTGGCCTTCTATTTCATAGTTTTGTATCAAACATGTTACAATGTCATTTTTAAACCCAACATATTCAGAAGGACACATACAGATACATATTTATGTTGGATTTTATTTTCTCTACCCCTACCTAACCACTAATCGCAAAATATTTCATATAAATGAACAGGTACCAAATACGTCGAGCAATACGCATTCCTTAAAGTGCTTGTGAGTAATTTATTAAGAACGCTAGATTGCCTTTAGGTATCCTTCCAGTTGATTTGAAGCAAGCAGGCACTATCCAGGGAGTAGGTACCGGGTAGCAGGTAGCAGGCGCCCACTGTGCCAATCCTATCCCTTTTAATTTGGCACCACCTTGATGTCGCGTCAGTACCAGGTGACACACTATATTACCTGCTCTTTACTGATTAATTTTTAAACACACGAATCATTAATTACCCGGATAGTTATATGAAAATCGTTTAATTTCACTTTAGCAAAGATTGTGAAAAATCATTAAAATTTCGTTTTTATAAAAATACCTACATTATGTCGAGTTGAGAGTTTGAACCGATTACTAGATAAACGGAAGTATCAGCTTACATGGTAAATTATTTGTTTAATTCGGAATGTTATTTTTTAACCATATCATACTTTTTTACAAATTATTTTAATAAAGTCTTTCAAACACTTCATTTTATGAGCTAGATTTATTTTTGCATGGGTACAAAGGTTACACACATAAATCGAATTAGTTCGTATTTGTAAGTTATCCAGAAGGTTTGTACGAAATGTTAATCGACCGCAAATGAAGAAGTTGGTTCACCTTTTTTTCCACAGATTTGAATAAATTTAGTAATATATTATATTTTCAATACACAGTGGAATTTCGCGATGTGAGCATGATACACGATGTATAAGGAGGTAAAATTCTGTCGTGGTAACACAGAAATCATTACATCTACAGCTACGAAACATTGTCCGTAATATAAGAGAGGTCACACGGTCATGTTTTTTAAACAATGGCACCTACTGATACATCAACAGGTGTATGATGAGGTGGTTATGTTACTTGGTATGATAGAACAAAGGCCCTGTCAGTTCTAAAAAAACGGAATAGACAACGAAAAGAATGAGTTTGTAAAAACAACGGGTTTTCAATATATCTTATATATTAGGTATTAGGAATAGATACTCGTACAATGCTCAACTGACAATGCTTGTAAATAATATGTAGATCAATCAAGGCCGATGTAATTTATAAATGTACATAAATAAATTATTTAATTGAACTAGAATACTTTTCTTCTGACTAGGCTTTGTCTATTGCAGTCCATCAATTGATTTGTATTTATTTAGAATATGTTCTAATGTGGATGAATCAAGGAGTGTACGTATTATAAATAATTTTTAAATTGTAATTTAGGAAAATTATTTCTACTCACCCTCCTACTCCTACCCTACCCCCACCCCTATCCCTACCCCTGCTCCTACCCCTATTCCTACCCTATTCTTACCCCGACCCCTAGTCATTTTATTTCAATAAATATATTTTGCGTAATATTTTCCCTTAAGGGTGAGTGGAATAATTTATTATTCCGAAATAATGATAATATTATTACGCAATACGATAAACATAATGTTTATAAGGATAAAAATATGAATTATATATTTTTAAAATTTACATAGGTTTAGCATTCATCAAAATCAAATTACAAATAAAATCTTTTTCTGACCGTTCTACGTATGTTTTACAAAATATTTTTAAATATCGAATATCCTAAAAAATATCCTTTGAAAGTTTTTCTAAAACATGCGGTGATAAAAATTCCAATAAAATACAAATGTTGGGTGCAGTTTAAGTTTTTTATGAAGACTAACCTTCATGTTTTTTTAAATGCGGCTTTAAAAAGTTTCGTAAAGTTTATTAAAAAAAACTCAACCGCAGATGATGGCTATTATTTTTCTCCAGTTTTTAAAAGTATTTTGAGATTTTTAAACCACCATTTAATTCAGAAAGGCCGGTTTTTATATTAAATTAATTATTTGGCCGTAAAGTGCTACCAATATTCCATGCGGTATGAATTCGAACTAGAGTTTTTTTTTTAAATACGACAGCTGTCGATAATTAATTTTTTCAATGTTACGCCTAATTTGTTAGAAAAGGGTTTATCTATGGGCATATCTATTATCTATGCTACTGTCAGTTCGTGTAGTTTGCTTTGCCCTATTTATAACTATATTTTCCGATGTCTCCCCACGTGCGATGTAAATACTGTTTAGTACTTATGTGTACAAATACTACAAGGAAAACTCCAAATAAGATATTTTTATGCTTTCCAAGGGCCAAGGAAGGGAGAAAAAATGGTATAATGCTATGAAACGACACCCGATCAAAAATCGAATTATTTCTTTGAAAAACTCGCCTTTGTTGTGAAAACCATTTAAATGTAAGTAATATTATAAACAATATTTATTTCCCACAATTTACGATTAATTCGGTATAATTCCATGCAAAAATTTGTGAGCATGACAGTTGTTTTTCAAATTATTTGATTGCTTTGTAAATAATAAGAATCTCTGCTATAGTGTACATACGTCTTCTAATGTTATTTTTTTTATATTTCAGCATGAAGACGTTGACAACTATATCAGGTTCAGAATTTGATATGTGCAAAAATGCATGCATCTATACTCCGCAACTATATTCCATCCCTATCATGGATCAAATAATAAGGATAGTATGCGCTCTAATTAATCTACAAGATGTTTTAATTAAAGCGTAGTAAAGACTATAGTTGAATTTTCATTTTTTGTATGTAAAAAAATCAATAGGCAGTTACTAAATAAATAAATAATCTATGTGCATCCATTATATTTTATAGCACTCAAATAATTACTTTTAACTAATTATATCAACATCCAACATGTAATAAATAATGTATGTAACCTACAAGACTTTCATTCTTTTCTTTTAAATCTCTACTGAAATGTACTTTTCTTTTTCTCGCCTAAATAAATGTGAATTATTATAATATATCCACATACTGTAAATTGAAAAATGTTACTCTATATTCTATTGAAAGGTTATATCAGTTATGAGAATTCATGAGGAGGAGTCACGGGAGGTAATTAATACAAATTATATATTTTACACATCAACCCATTTGTATTTCAGTTTTGTATAAATTGCATCAGACCAAAATTGAGTAAATTTTATAATTAGTTATTTGCATAAAGCTTTATCATACTTCATATACGATTGAATGACTTCTAGAAGTTTCCAAGTCATAATTGGCAAACACAATACAGTGCAACCTGTTTCTGGGCAAAATGCATCTGTGGTTGCGTCTGTGCCGTAACTTTAGGAATAGGTTGTATTGAATATGTCAAGTTATTCTTCATCGTCGACTCCTTCCCTGGGAATTTTACTTTGACGGTGAAATCTTCTCTTAAAGCATTCGGAGAAGCACCAAAAATCGGATCATCATGACTCAAAATGTGACGACACTTTTTTAATTTTATGTTATTAGTAGCCTCAATTACTTTCAAAACTTCTTCGAGGATTCTTCCACGTTGAAGAGCTTTTGTGTCAAACAGTTTAGCACAGGCAAGTGCATGCTTTCAGCCACCTGGAACAATAAGAAAATACAAAAAAAAATATTATCTTTTGCTATGAATGTATGTAGATTTGACGACATTGCGAGGTCAGATTAAAGGACGCTGGGGGCTGCCTGCAAGTTTACTGATGAAGATGATACAAATATTAGTAACTAACCTTGGGATGCATGACAATCTTCGCACTTGCATGAATCTATAACCTCTAAAGCTTCATTGCAAATCAGTGTTACTGCGTACGCCTTTGTTTATACGTTATATTCCGGAGTGACTCGAGTGCAAACATCGCCGATTCACTTCACCTGGACATACCCCACTGCACTGTCTCCATAGTTCTCTCGTGCCGATCTGTAACATATACACAATATTATATATTTATGAAAATATTCACCTACCAAACTATAATGTTATTAACAGGCAGTGTCTCGCAAGGAATGTTTTTTGTTTTTGTTCAATTGACATTACAATAAGAGTATTCAGTAATTAACCAGTATTATTAATAATTTATAGGTAGAAACGGTATTACATCCTGTCTTTACAGTTGGTAAAGTGGATATCTACACAATAATGATTAAATTTAACACAATAATGATGAACTTTAAGAAGTTCTATAGATAATCGTATGACAGGGAGGTTAGGTGGGGAAACTGTCACTTGTTGGTTTAATTTAATTAAAAAGGGCCTGAAAAAAGACTATTTTGGGCGCAAGTTATAAAAATAATTAAATATATATAGTATGAGAGTTAAAACAATACGCTCTTCTCACCTTATCGTCTTAAAACCTCGAAAATTTAGAACTGAGAAAATTACTTGAACCCAATAATTCATAGCGTCGATTTTAGGCAAATTTTCGCCTGAGCCCGTAAAAAAATCACTGTCAGTCATTACAGCTATACAATCTTATAGTAAATTAAAACAAAATATACACAAGAGTCTTGAAAAACGAAATAAATCCGGAAATAACCACGTTAACACAGTTCGGGAATGTTTGGACTGCTTAGTACTATTGATTTTTGATAGTCAGTAAAAGTCCCCGTCGGGGAATGGCCGTTGAGTTTTTAATTATAGTAGGCCGTTTTTTAAATATTTATGAAAGAACATATTAAAAATACACATTTTTAGTACGATAATCATAATCAGAAAAATAAACTTTAAATCATCCACGTATTTTTAACAGTATTCCTGATTTGTGAAAATAGTCTTTATATATTGTTATTGTTAATATAGCAATATACAGGCTCTCTATAATTATATATAGATGCATAATACTAGAATGGGTTCTTCTCTAATGTATAAGCCGGCAAGTAACAGAACATCATTTGGACAAAGGAGTTTTTCTTGTAAAGCTCCTTTGTTATTTAATAGGCTTAGTGACAACATTAAAACTAAAAACTAGATAAATTTATTTTAATAAATGGTCAAAATGTCTATGTTAGCTGAGAATGGTGATGTCGCTTTATCCATGTTATCCGTTATGTTGTAATCAATGTTGAAACTATATGTGCTCGATATTATCATTATTATTTACTTACTACTACTACCTACTTATTACTATTTACTTATATATATATGTATATATATATATTTTTTTTTTACCTGAATATTTTTATTTACATATAACTATTTGTTTATTTTTATTTACATATTACTATTTAATTACTATTACTATTACTATTTACCTATTTTTACTTTTATTTACGTATTATGATTTACCTACTTTTATTTTTATAATTATGTACTTATTAGTATTTACATAATTTTATTCGCATAATTTTATTTACTTATTAGTATTTACCTATTTTTATTCTTATATATTTATTACTATTTACTTATCAATATTTACTTAATATTTATTGTGTATATGCTTGTTACTATTTACTGATCATTATTTACTTACTTTATTTTTATTTTATTTTATTTATATTTACTTTACTTTATTTTATTATTATTATCTGATCTTTATTATTTATTTACTATTATCTACTTATTAATATTTAATAAAAAAAATCACATATTATTGTTTGCTTATTGAAATTTACTGATTATTATTAAATTGTAAAGTCGCTCATCTCAACACGGAATTGTCCTAGTGAGATGGGTGGCTAATGTTTTTGTTTTCATAATTAAATTTAAGAATAAATAAATGAATAAATAAAAATATTTTGAGTAGCTAGCGTCACTCCTAAAATTAATACAATATACATACATATTGAAACTATGGCGTTTCTAATAATGCAGTAATAATAACAATAACCTTTTTGTGTCAAATATTATGTATTCATTGTTTCATAAAAATTCATAATTTCCAAGCTAAAAACGAAGAAAATATCTCGGCAAGTAGCTAAATCAATTATTGACTGGTACAAAAAATATTTTTTACCGGGATATATGCCCACAGATATTTGACCACATAGTAAAAGATAACAAATAAAATCCCTAAGTTAGGGGAATCCTTGAAAGCATCTACATTAAGCTAAATAAATATTTCCGGGAATCATCATCGCCATCTGAGGATTTATGACCAAACCTGTTGACCACAGACTTACCTCAAAATTCCTTCTATAAACTACTGTAGTTAACAGATGTCGTTAAAGTCGTTTTGTTTCGAAATTCAAAGCCATTTAAACCAGCTTAAAAACATGAGCCATATCTCGCAAAAAGGGGCTTAAAAGCTAACTTCTAAATTCGACGTGAAACAGCGCTATATAAATTAGTAAGATTTCGTCGGAAGAATGGTTGTTTTCTAACAATAAATGATTTTTTTGTTTTTTTATCATCTTCTAATTACGAGTATAATCAGAATTGCAAAATTTCGTAGGAAACTAACTAACTAACTAACCATCACGCCAGAGAGGACGGACCGCCAAACAACTCGATCTTGGCATACACTTCTTGCTTCATTCACTTTCATACAACGTCTCATACATTCTCTTCTGTTATTCCGACTTCTGACATGGCCGACTCAAGTATTTGATTCACTTGATCGTGCCACGTCTTCCTTGGACGTCCCCGGCTTCTTCTTCCATTCACATTCGCGTCATATACTCCTTTACACTCCTTTCTTCATTCATTCGCTCTACATGCCCAAACCATCTAAGCGTCCCTTTCTTAATCTTGCTCACTACGCTTACATCAGCCTTGCATTCTTTACGAATCTCAACATTTTTCACCCGATCATACATGGTTTTACCACACATTCGTCTCAGAGATCTCATTTCTACAGCATTCAGTCTACTTTCATCCTTCCTTTGCCAGTTCCATGCCTCACTGCCATACATCAAGGTTGGTATCAGCACTCCATTTTGGACTGCTAACTTCGCTTCCTTGGACAACTTTTTGTTTGCGCCAACCGCGTTCAGTCCTCCGTTAATGGAGTTTCCTGCATTCACCCTTCTTTCAATATCCCTATCAGTCTTTCCATCTCTCGTAAACATACTTCCCAAATACACAAACTCATCAACCTGCTCCAAGTATTCATCATTCACAACTATATTGCATACTGTTTTCGTACTCTCTTTCAAACACCATGACTTTGGACTTATTTACATTCATCATTAGCTCATTCTTCATACATACTTCGTTCATCCTAGATACGAGGGACTGTAGGAAAGATGGTCGTATTCTAACAATAAATACGCTTTTAATGATAAAATGATTTTTTACCTTCTCCTAATTATATTCAAATAAAGTTATTTTTATGGTACCGTGTTCTTCGGAAAATCGTAAATGCATTAAAAAAAACGGTGATTTTATTTCAGTAAGTGCATTTTATTTTAATATTCTACCTTCAAAATACATTAATTCATTCAATCGATTCATAGGTACCTAGAAAAATTATGTTTTCGGGTAGGTACTTTTGTAGGTACTTTTCAAATATATTCCTAGCCTAATATTTTTCTTTCATTGGCAACATATGAAGTATAAGTTCTCCGGAAACTCGAAGGAAATTTGAAAACACTGAACACAGCGCCAACTGCATACGAATCTTGCGGTTGGAATTAGAACCAACGCAGAACTCGAACGGATTTTAAATTTTCCTTACTAAATCGACGGTGGTTCCAATTGTCGCCCTTAGATGGAACCAGTAAGTGTTCTTCAGTAGTTTCCGAAGATTTTTAGATTGCTAGTTCGATTCGCAGCTAACTTCAGGTGTTGAATTTGAATTTGACCCATTCTGAGCATTAGTTTCTTCGAAATTCGATACGGTGACGGTGGATTTTCGCTTGAAAGGTGTGGAACACAGCCTTTTTTACGAATCTGAGCCTTATTTTGTTTAAAATTCGATATACGTAGGGTGATTTTTGGCGTATCAACGATTTCCAGGTCCGATTTGTCTGAATCGCCGACCAGACCATTTTATTCCTTTTTTTTAAATTTAATGTAAATCAAATTTTATAATGTTATTATTAAGTTCTGCAAGTAATTTTAGTTGTTATTATTGTGACAGCTGTGTCGGCGTTTAAGGCCATTTTCAAACTGTCAGAGCTGTTTCGGTCTTAAACGCCGAAACAGCAACTCGCAATAATAACAACTAAAATTACTTGCAGAACTTAATAATAACATTATTAAATTTGATTTACATTAAATTTAAAAAAAAATAAATGGAGTTCTACAAATTAAACACAAAAACAATTAATAATATTTTATTCCTTATTGTGTAGGGAATTAAGGGGGCGCAAGGTAGATTTTTCCCTGCAAGACCGTGGCTAAATTTCAAAAACGTAGCGTATTACCGTATACTAGGTTTCGCCTATTGCAGTCCTGCAATTGGTTGTGAATAGTTGTGTATATGTGTTTAAACGTGGATGAAGCGTGGATGAGTGTGTGTGAAAGAAATAATTTTTAAAATTAATATTAGGAAAAATATTTCTAATCCTACTCCTACTCCTACTCCTACTCCTACTCCTACTCCTACTCCTACTCCTACTCCTACTCCTACTCCTACTCCGACTCCTACTCCTACTCCTACTCCTACTCATACTCCTACTCCTATTCCAACTCTTACTCCTACTCCTACTCCTACTCCTACTTCTACTCCTACTCCTACTCCTACTCCTACACCTACTCCTACCCTACGACTACCACGATTAAGTATTTAAAAAAAACTTTCTATATTAGCATTATCTCGACAAAGGGCCTAGGAGTTTTCTTACAATTTTTTTATTGAAAGAATCACGTTGCGTAGGTGGAGACGGTCAGTTTGATACCAGTATCGGCTACCTCTACCCCTACCCTATATCTACCCCATATCTACTCTACACCTACTCTACCACTAACCCTATTGAGTATTTAAAGAAAAGAAAGAGAAAAATGTTCTCAATATTAGCCTTTTCTCGAAAAAGAGAGCCAAAGAGTTACCTGCTCAAATTTTTTCTGAGTGGCCGCTATGTCAATACGCGTTTTTTGATATCCATATCGTAATTGTTGTGGAGAAAAATAATTTTAAATGTTTTTTTTTCTCTCTAAATTATTACTGCTTCACAGTCTGCGCTCCGTGCGCTTATTGGATATATTGTCATTTAATATGCAAGTTATCAAACGTTTAGAAGCTACAAAAAAATATATAATGTCAATCTCGAAACAGAAACATACGCTCTTCGGATTCGGTCTTTTTGGTCCATATTAAAAAAAAATGATTTAAAATAAATATTTATTAAACAGCGATTTCAGTTCCTGCAATATATTTCTCGTGCGTTGAAAATAATCAAGTCATAATATCGGTTTAGGTAGTGTTGAGATTGGGGGAGGTGGCCCCACAATGTAGCGTCAGTGTTGAGAAGTTAGAAAAGCGGCCCCCCAAGTTGGCGCCAGTGTTGAGGAACAAGCCCCACTCTAGGGCGGCAGTGTGAGAGAACTGACACGTTGGGGGCCAGTGTTGGGGAACAAGCAAAAAAGATGTTATGGTTACCAAGAGGCCAACTGTTGAGACGGCCGACTCTCAGCTCACCTCGACTAGCTCTGTAGGGTAGAGTAGGGATTCCGTCTCTCAGGATCGTAGGTCGGCTTCGGCCTCATATTTGGCCAAGGACACAAGAGGCTCCCATACCATCCAAATGAAAGAGTCGAGTTCTCAGTACAGGGTTTATTGCAAGAGCGCACACATTATATTTACATCAAAACATACGATTGATTTAACCTAAAAAACAGACACCCTGCCTATGTTATATCTGAATCTCTCACTGGAATTAATTCTGGCATTTACGGGAGGCAAGTAATTATCAGCACAATTAATAGGGGTTAGATACAGCTTACATGATCCCTGGCGTCGAGACTCGCGTCCTCCCATTGTAGGTGCGTAATTGCAGGAACACACCAATTCACGCGGCTAGCAATTAATACGTCGCCTGGAGTTTAACACTATTTATAGACATTACTAGCTAGATTGGTATATCCATCGGTGTCTCAAGTACAAGGAGTTTACATTGCCCGATGCGAGATAAGCGTGATGACGTTCACCCACGCGTAGGCCGCCATTGCCAACGGCAAGTGGCTCTGCGTTTTAACACACAATCTGACGATTCCAATTCCGTCTCTCCGGGAGTGAGTCGCTCGCTGGCGGAATGGAAACGGAACCAGCCATAAATAATCTCGCGGACTTTTTAACGAGGGGCTAGATGCATTTTAGTGTAGTAACAGTAGTTACGTAAGTATTTCGCTAAAAGTTTTCAGTGCCTACCCAGTAATTATTTTGGAATAAATTCGATGGGATAAATGTGTTCTTCACAGTGGCTATACTGTGTGTAAATGATGAGGGTCGTACAAATAGCTATAACTAATTTAGAAGAAAAAACACCGGAAAAAATATGTAAATTTTAATAGCAAAATTAAAAAGATCTTTTAAAAAAAAAAAAAAATTTAATGTCATTGGTCGAGCATCCGTATGTCGAATTCACTAACCCCAGCGCTCTTTTCGTAATAAATATTAATTTATAACAACCATAAACGTAAGGAGAAATCAATAAGATTCAGTACATCTTTATTTTAGAAACGTGACTCGGCGAGGCGAATGTTCGTCGCGATCTCCCTTCTGATTTTCTGAAGAAAAAAAAAAATTTATTTTAATAATATAACAGAAAATTAATTGATCATATTTCCAGCGAAATTTTTGAGTGACCCTCCCTCACTAAAACGGGGGGTGTGAAACTCTAATGATTTTGAAAACGAACGAATCCTGCTGATGAAAATGGAACCAGCGCCGGTTAAATTGGTTTTTTAATTTTTCTTTACGAATTTACTCGAGTTCTAGTTCTCACCGCTAGAGTCGCCACAAAAAATGTTTTTTCTTCTTTTTAATCAGAAATATGTCGTTGTATACCAATTTTGGAAATGTCAAAAGTTTGATCGATTAACCTGGGACTCTCAAGCAATGCCGGATATCTGACAATTTATAAACCTTCGGACATCTGTCTTAGTGGATTTTGTCCAATTATTTAAGCTCCCTCGTCAATATTTTTTACGGATTATAATTTTCCGTGACGGACGGCGTAAGATATCTTTTTCTCCGTATTTTTAAAGGCCAACTCGATTAGAAATTCAGACTTGGCAAGCCAAAGTGACCTTTGCGGTGTTCTAAACTCTACGGGATTTCAGTCGACTTTCGTGAGATACTACCCTCGAAATCGAAATTAAGCAATTCTGAGCCTTGCTTTCTTTGAAATTCTAGAAGCTGAAGGTCGATTTTCCCTAACATGGATTGACAGGTCCAAATTTGAGCAAAAACGAACCTTAAGGGCACTTAGGTCGATTTTTGCCTGGCTGTCGAAGTCGGAAAAATATGACGCTTAGAATATTACTATACAAGATCTTTTACTTAATGTTTTAATTTTTATTGCACTCGGTGAGTATTCTAGTCCCGCATTGAGTTCAATTATGTATACTTTATCCATGAGATGATTTGAACAAATAGACCTTTGCCTTCCGTGTCAAAGTTTAATATGTTGACGAGAGTTTTTTATGGCATGTCTATTGGGCATCATAATATGTTTTTTATTGAAATGAATGATATTATGGTCGTATAAGGAATTACTCACTTGTTGGAACAATAGCAAGCTTCTGTGTTAGGAAATATACGAAGCCCTTCATTTTGGTCATATTTTTAGACTACATTCAATTTTTTTTCATACTTTGTAATGGAATATGGTTGAAATGGGGTTTTATTACCAGGGCGTGTGAATGGTGTTCATGCAATTGCGTGAGCAAGTTCATTAACACACGTTAAGTTTTATAACAGAAGTAATTTTAAAATATTTAAAAAAAATCTTTAACGTGTCGAAACCAACGCTAAATCATTAACTTTCTAAAGTGATACTAAAAATATTTATAAAACATAAAACGAGCCGTCTAAATAACTACATATCGGTTTTATAATGTGACACCACAATTTGGAATTCAGATATGAAAGAAGTGAGGAATGAGGAGACGATGAGGAACCTGACCATTCAGTACTGATTACTAAGCATGGCTAGTCCTAACAAACAACGTTTCCACTGAGAATAGTGATCTGTCACCACTGCGATACAAAGAATAACTTCCACTCTGAAACAAAATGTTAAAATATTTTGTTAACTTCGTACCAAAAAAAACGTCATGAGGTACACTAACTATTGCGTTTAATTTATAATTCACTGCGTTTTATACCCACGATATCTTGTCTCAAAGTTAAAACTCCTGTATCTATGCCAAAAAACAGTTTGAAAAAAATAGACACATCTGCTAAGGCATGTTTTGTGTCTAAATATTGTAGTGGTAGTAATCTACAGCACTAGTAGGTTCATTTTTCTTACCCTCCAATAAAAAGGAAGTAAGAACTTTTCAGTTCGCCACAAGTTAAGTGCATTACGGCCAAAACTTGTAATGAAAAAGTGTGGTCCTGACTCGCCTCTTCGCCGCGCTCCCACTCCCCTCCCCCTCTACAGCCCACCGGTCACATCGATTGACATTTTCAATCACAAGTTGTGACAGTCCCGCTTGTGTACAAACCGACATAGCTTTTTATACTAAATCCGATTTCCTGCCGATACAAGAAGCAGAAACATTATTGTATTAGCTTTTTACGCTTCGGACTAAATATTAAATACTACGTTTTTTTTCTATTTTTTCAAAGGCAGCTGACGTTGACAGGAGTCTTGAATTTGTATTCGAGTTGTCTTCGCGCCCTACGCGTATTCTGAATTTATGAAAATGCTGGATATATTAAAGCCCTGTATTTTTGTACGAGGATGTGTGTAAACACGTATTGCCTGTATGTAATATTTTGATATAAAGTAAAAAATCATCAACTATCACGATTTTTTTTTTCGGAGGGTATAATTTTACAGGTTTTTTTAAACACACGCATGATGTGATATACTTATTTAACAATCTTCATTATTTTCAATTAATTTATGTTATCAACTTTAATTGATTTAGAACTAGGTATGGCTGACACTCTGTAGTCGGCTTATAGGACTCCCTTAAAGATATCGCAGACAAATGAATACGAGTAGTGATAACTACGCCCTTGAGGGGAGAATTCGCATAATTGGCATTATCAAATTAAGTCTAGTAATTTACGATATCTTAAAAAGCTCTGAAACAGTAGTGAATTTTGAAAACTTTTTACTGTACCCATCAAATTGATGTAGTGTGTGGTATACTTTTATGCTGCTAAATGATAAAAGCATTTTTTGTTGATTTGTTACTTTAACTCCACATAGGATGCCCTAAGGAAAATAATTTCCTTGAAGGGCTATGTCATCTTTGGAAATGCTGTGTATCGGACGCTTTTTTATATTTTGTGAAGAATTGTAACTTGTAAGGGAATCGGGTCGTGTGGAAAATAAATGTTGCTTCACTGTTCGCACACAGGCCCGATTCCCGATATTTTTGTATATGTTGGGTGGTCTGAGGATGAGCATGTTCCCCCAGACAACTCGAACTTAGACTGAATAAAGATGACAGAGCGAGATGACGCGGTGGGAGGGAGACGGTGATGTTGGGTAAAAACTTTCACGGCGCTGCTCGATGCAGATTTTGTGTCGATAGCGCCGTGAGATGCCAACTAGGCCGCCCGGCGTAGCGCCTGGTTGGCATTTTTATACAGGCCGAAAACGAGGTAATCGGCAGTCCAGTTCTCACTTATTCCATTCCAGTGTGGAGCAATATTTCCAAAGCTACATACAAGAACATTCAAACTCTTCAAAACAAATGTAAAAAGATCACGTACAACACACCTATGTACACAAACCTCAAGAACCTACAAGAACAACAGGAAATTCCCACACTCGAAGAGTACTCCCACAAGCTGACAGCGAGATTTTATAACACCTTAAATCCGGAAAATCCACTTGTAAAAGAACTGGGCGCCTACAACTCACCTGCCGATCTTCCGTTCCACTACAAGCACAAAATGCCGAATCACATCATCCTGGAGCTCTATGAAGATACCGACTCCGGCAGCGACGCAGACTAGGACAGCAGAAAATCCGGACGAAAAAATGAAATAATGAGATAATGAAATATTGAAATATTGAAATATTTAAATTCATTAAAATTAAAAGTGAACAAGAGTAAATAGTTCAGAACTAAATGTTTGCTTCTCGTTTTTTTGTTTAGGGTTTTTTATCCAGTTACGATATTTTCCCTAAAAAGTCATGAAATGTAATAATAATAAACTCAGTCAATTAAATAAAACCATCAGATGGTGATAGTAATAAGGCCAAAGTGCCGCAGTACTAGTTAGCTAGAAAACATGAGAGGTATTTGTATAAGCCCCAGCTAGGTAGAGGATTACGAAAGAATCCGTAAAATAAAAAAAATAAAAAAAGATAATCGGCAGTCATCGAGCGACGCTCAAACCGGTATCACCTCTGCTCCACCGACCACTCTACCTCGCTCTACTTGAAACCGACCTGCCTTCTTCTTCTTTGCCCCCCGCTGACTCTTGGACCATCCCCCGGACGACCAACACTCACGGAACCAGACCATCGAATGACCACGGACAAGGCACGCAGAGCAGAATCCGAGTTTGCACAAAAGTGTGTATTGTGCAAACGGATTTGTACAGCCGCAGGAGTTTTTTTGCACAAAAAGGAATTTTGTGCAAAAGGCAAAGTTATACAGAAATCGTCGTCGTTCCCTCTTGCAAAAGGGAACGATAGATCGCCACCCCCTCCCCTCCAGACCGCTTCGTAGAATGGGATCAGCAGGCCTCTACAGTTCGCTTGTGTGCCAGGACACGTCTGGTACATGCTGTGTGGACGGTTTTTGGAAGGGAACCTCGCCGGTACAAGTTTCTACGTCTGGAAGGATGACATGGGACTGCAACCAGTGTTTTTAAAATAATTTACAATTTAAATGCAGTGATAAGACGACTTATTTTAGTTGGAACTTTGGACCTTAAAGAGTTTTTGTTTTATTGTGTTTTTTTTTTCTTTGTTTTGTTTTTGACAATTTCAATTTTGTGCATAGGTAGATATTATGTCAAGGTATGTTATGTTTATATTAGATACGTAGTAGTATTTAGGAGGAAGGGTATGGCCGACACAGGAGTCGATGAGGTTCGCTATCCATCACATCACCAACCCTTCGGTGGCGCAAAGAGGAGGACGGAACGTGAACAATGTCGAATTGGCACGTGGAATATCAGAGGAGGTATGGAAAGAAAGATGAATGAA